>BPTQ01000008.1:56222460-56233068 GCA_019973895.1 Chrysanthemum seticuspe | reverse complement strand
TAAATATGGTAAATAAAGTACTAAAATCTTCAATAAATATATATAACCAGTAGGATATTTATAAGGGTACCATAAGAAACCAGAACTACCACTAATCCTTGGGTACTGATAACTTCTAAAATCATGAAATAAATGGTATAAATCACATATCATGCATAATATCTTCAAAAATGAAAAGAAACATATGAAAATGAAAAGGAAACATGAAAATGATAAGAACATGCTTACAAGTGAAAGTGATGAGGTGAAAGTAACAAGGATTAAACTTAAATACCCTTGGTTTTTATTTCAAAACCATAAAAAGAGTATAAACTAGGTTGATAAACACTTGATTTTGCAAAAATCTTGATCCCTTGTATTCTTGATGTTGTGACCGGTTTTGGAGAAGCCAAAAGGAAGAGAGAAAATAAAATTTTACTAACACTTTGAAGAGATGAAATGTATGAGAAATAATAATAGAGTTGCAAGACTTTATGTTGAATGAAATAATTGAGAAAACACTAACCATGCCAACATTTATGAGACCCTTCCCCCTTGGTCGGCCAAGGGGGGGGTACTAAGATATTTTCATTTTTTTTTTTTTTTTTTTAAACATTTACTTGCATGTATTTTGTGTATTATTTGTAAATAAAGTGTGAGAATTTGTGTAGAAAATGTACAAGTGAATGTAAATAGAAATTTTTGGTGCAAGTAAGTTTTTAATAAGTCAAAATAGGATGTATTGAGATGATAAAAATTGTAAAAATACTTTCCTTGTGAAAATTGAGTGATAAAATAATTGTCGTATAATTTTAAGAAAAACGACGTAATAATTAAACTTTAACGATTAATATACCAAATAAATTTGAAACACTAGGAAAACTAAAATTATAGTTTTTATGAACTAAATGTAAGTTTAAAAATACCTCGGGATCATTTTTGAAAGTAACGGGTTAAATATTTAAAATAATAACTCACGCGATAAAGATTTTTAAATATAAAAAAATTACGCGTTGAAGGTGAAATGAAATGTCGTGAATGAACTAATGAGATGCACATGATGTCAATGAAGTGTAGACTAATCATAGTCCATATAAAATGTACGTGATGACATGATCATGAATTCGCCGCTAAACCTTTAAGATTACGCGAATTTGAAACAAGTAAACCATGTTTACTATAAATGTTGAAATAATGAGACTTGAGAAATGACCTGAAATTGCGAGTTGTCACATTCGCCCAACCAAAAAGGAATTCAGTCCCTGAATTCAGTCGTTGTTTGTCTATCGGGTTTAGGGTTTGATGTGGCAAACTTTCCCATTCCCGAGCAAAACCCTCAAAAGACTTTTTACCAACCAATTTTCACTTAATCTCACAACTCATCAAACAAGAACTGTCATGAGATTAGGCTAAATTGGTTTGAAGGAGGACTTTTGAAAATTTGGCTCGATTACGGAATTGCTTACACATATAAGCCTACTACTCCCTTCATCGCATGATTCTTCCTGAATTAGGCATAGGTGATCAGGCTATGTATAATTTAGGAGTAACTATGCAATGCTTGGACTAATCGACTCATAGGTTATTTGGTGTTGAGTCAACTGATGTTAAAATTGCGATGAACATCGAGGAGAGAAAACATGGAGAAGTGTCGTTAAAATGATAGTTAAAGTAAAAAGAATTAAAATCCTCGTAAATGATAACAAATCGGGAAGAAAATAAAGTACGATAGATGAGAATATTTTACAACGAGTAGTTTAGCAAAAGTAGTACATCTTAAGTTATAAAGATTCGGATACGATGAAAGACATAAACTTAATATGACATAGTACATAAGGAAAAATAAGGCTGTTAGTTTCCGAACTTCTTCAGTCTTCCGCGTCGTTGATACCTTGACGAGCTCCTCCTCCTCCTTCTAACATATATACATTCCCATGAGCACCTTCAACTGGTTGACCTTGGTTTTGAGGACATTGGTTCCGATAGTGTCCTTGTTCCCCACATCCGAAGCACGTAACTATGGCTTTACCTTTACAATCCCTGGCAAGGTGTCCTACTTTGTGACAGCTAAAACATATACCACATGGACCATTATGATGTAGCATGAATTGGTGGCATCGCGGTAAGTTTCCTGCATAAGCTCTTCCCTTTGTTGGTGCAGCAACATAGACTCTGGCGACTTCTTGTCTTCTATTCTGTTGTTGATGATGGTTAATGTTACGGTTTTGGTTGTTGTTGTTATAACCTCCTTGGTCGTCTTCCCATTTTCTTTTGTTGTGGTTGATTTGGTTATCGTCGTTGTAGTTGTTGTTTTGGTTATTGTAGTAGTTGGTGCGGTTGTTGGGGTTGTTGTTGTTTTGGTTGGTGTTGGTGTACTTACCTTTCTTCACTACCTGGGCCATGAGCTTTTGAGTCACTCTAATAGCTTCCTCGATTGTTTGTGGATCAAACGAAGTCACATCTCCTTGAATCACCTCGGGAAGTCCCCCAATGAAAGCCTCTAGCAACTTCTCATTATCAGAAACCATGGACGGGCATAACGCGGCCAATTCTTGGAATCTCCGAATGTAAGTGTCAATATCGTACCCAATAGTTACTAGTTCATAGAACTCGGTCTCCAACTTTTTGACTTCCGTGCGAGGACAAAACTTCTTAGTCACCAAACTCTTGAATTGCTCCCAAGTAAGCTTGAAAGCATTCTCCATTCCAATCGGTTGAGCATATGAATTCCACCAAGACAATGCTCCATCAAGTAAAGTACTCGTAGCAAATTTGACCTTACTATCATCCGGACAGTTACAAAGCAAAAACACGGATTCCAACTTTTCAAACCATCGTACCATTGCTGTAGCTCCTTCCGTCCCTCTAAACTTGGTGGGTTCGCCACTTTTGAAATCTTTGTACGAACATCTTTTAACCCCGGACCCTCCTGCATTTACTGCAGCAGCAGCAGCAAGTTTTGCGGCTTCAGCAGCAGCCACGGCCTCGGCAGCAGCAGCAGTCACCGTTTCCCTTTCAATCCTTAATGCCTCTGCTACACTATCCCTTACTAACTTTTGAATAGCCGCTTGTGTCATTTCAGCTGTGGCTTTCTTCGGTGCCATATCTTCTTCAAAACAAGAGGAAATGTGAGACGTAGCAAAATCCGATGTTAATAATAAACGCTCCAAAGAAATGTGATAAGAATGATAAGTTTGAAGTTATTTTTCAAAATGATCGACAGTTTCCTAAGAAATGGGTTATGAGATGTCGTAAGTGCTTCAAATGTATGATGGTTTAGTGACTTAATGTGTGAATAAAGTGTAACTCGACATGTTAGTGGTGAAACAAAAGAGTGAACGTGACTTCGCCCTATTTAAAGGTTCATCTCGGCATTCGACGTTATCGGTGATGAGTCGATTGATGTGGAAATTGTGATAGGGACTGACAAGGAATTCTCCACATTAGAGTATGAAGAAAGAATAATGGAGTGGGCATTTAAAGGCATCCATGTGACAATCGATATGATATGAAAGTAAATAACTCGAAAAATGTACGTATAAACCGCATGTAAAGTGAATATGCACTTATGATGAAATGATGAGATGCTATGATAATGTAGTTATAGTCTAGGGTCAATGATGCAACCTAGTTCTCTATAACTGAAGCTCTGATGCCAATCTGTCACACCCCCAAATTTACCTGTTTTGCAGCGGAATGGAATTCCTGGGGATTGACTGTCATAGCATCACAATCACAGTTATATTGAACGACCTAAAGTGTCGTTTGGAAAATACATCGTTTGATTTAATAAAATAATCAGAGTTTAAAAAGTAGGTCCCAAATGAAAATCAACTTGTGCGGAAATAAGTTTGTTACAATTCAAACGATGTTTTAAAGTACGTAAAACCCAAGTGAGACGCGTCGTCATCGCGACTCCATGATGTGTCCAAATGTATACCATGAAGTGAATGCCTTAGAAACCTGAGATAAAAACATGCTAAAAGTGTCAACACAAAGGTTGAGTGAGTTCATAGAGTTTGTTTTGAAATGTAAAGCCTTCCAAAAATCGTTTATGCAGCAAAGGCATTGTAAATCCACTCAGTTCCAAGTTCCGCCCATACAAAACTTGCAACCTGTGTGTTCACAACCCACTGCCAGAATATGTAGAGTTCATGTTCAAACATATGATGTCAAATGAATTCACAATAGTACCTAACTCGACGTAGAACAATAGCACTTAATCAATAGAACTAGACCCAATGTATCAGTAGTCAACTGATTTAGAACGTTATACGACGTAGAACCATTGCACGCAAACAAGAACAATTGATATAGTATAACCTTTGATTTAGAAACAATGGTAGTCATGGTAGCATTTAGTCTTAAAAATCTAAAGTACTTGTGAAAAATAAATGAGCATGTATCTCCCCCAAAATAGTACAAACAATTGAAAATGGGGCTATGAAAACTCACGGTAATCCGTAATAGTTTAAAGTACTTATGAAAAATAGTTAAGCATGCATCTCCCCCAAAACAGTTATGAAAACAAGTAAAAGCAGGGGCTATGAAACTCACTTGGTAAACTGATGAGATGACAAGAGTGAGTACACTGAGGTATAATGTAATGCGTCAACCGGGACCTATTACGAATGATATGATATGTCATGTGTTGCAATGTAATGTTATGCATGCATTTCGTATGTTATTTATACCATTTGCGGGTTTTGAAAATATTACTTTTCGTCGAAAAATGCTCGTTTGACGTCTTGACCCTTCAAAAATGACTTTACATGTTTTTACGTCAAAATGTCATCCTATAATGGTTTTATAATGATTTTTGGTGAAATTACCACTTTTCGACGCAAAACAATGTCGTCGGAATTTTCATGAAATTAACAAAAATGGCTTTGGAAAACTAGTCGTAAAACGGTGTACGTCGATCGTTAGAGAACGAACTCGACGGTTTTGGAAAGTTTGTATCGATATTTAGAAGTTTCAGTTCAGGAGTTTTCGTTCAAAAGGTCTCGATCATAAAGATATCAAGGGCTAAAGATGGTGGTTTTTGCTAATTGTGTGCAGAAAATGAGTTTCGGCCAAGTTTGAACATCCGTAATTAATTTATTATAACTCCGCTTTACAAACGGCTTTTTGTTTTGAAAAATATGGCCGATGAACTTGATTTTACTAGAAGACATTTCGTTCTAAAAAGTTTCACATCATGGTTAAAAACTGCCGCAAACATGGTCGTTACAGCTACTAAAATACTTGTATCGTAAGAATAATATAGTTTTTCAGAAAATAATAGTTACGGCAACTTTATGAAAACGTGCATATCTTTGTCGTTTTAAATCCGTTTTCTACGTATAATACGTCCTTAGCTTCGTATCGAAGTAAACTAATATATTTTTGAGAAGTCGAAATAATTTGTGAAGCTTAAGGCTCGTTTTTGACCCGAACAAACTAAGAACAACAAGCTGAATTTTCAGAAAAATATTTATTTCGTCGTCAAACTTTAAAAATCCATAACTTCTTCGTTATAAGTCCGTTTTTATCCGTTCAAAAGGCCACGGATTCGTTTTAAAGTATATTTTCTAAATATCAAGGCCAAAGTTTCGTACCAACAGTAGGTTTTTCCAGAAATTCGAAACAAGGACAGAACCTTTTTAATACGTATTGAAAATAGTTTTTCTCGGACAAAACCTATTCTAATCCCTTCAAATCAACTCCAAAGCTAATCTAATCCTACCATACACCTTCTTAGGGTGTCATGGGTTCCTAATCACCATCAAGACCAAAGAATGCCATGGGAATATTTATAGGATGACCAATATATATAAATAACTTCTAAAATCATGAAATAAATGGTATAAATCACATATCATGCATAATATCTTCAAAAATGAAAAGAAACATATGAAAATGAAAAGGAAACATGAAAATGATAAGAACATGCTTACAAGTGAAAGTGATGAGGTGAAAGTAACAAGGATTAAACTTAAATACCCTTGGTTTTTATTTCAAAACCATAAAAAGAGTATAAACTAGGTTGATAAACACTTGATTTTGCAAAAATCTTGATCCCTTGTATTCTTGATGTTGTGACCGGTTTTGGAGAAGCCAAAAGGAAGAGAGAAAATAAAATTTTACTAACACTTTGAAGAGATGAAATGTATGAGAAATAATAATAGAGTTGCAAGACTTTATGTTGAATGAAATAATTGAGAAAACACTAACCATGCCAACATTTATGAGACCCTTCCCCCTTGGTCGGCCAAGGGGGGGGTACTAAGATATTTTCATTTTTTTTTTTTTTTTTTAAACATTTACTTGCATGTATTTTGTGTATTATTTGTAAATAAAGTGTAAGAATTTGTGTAGAAAATGTACAAGTGAATGTAAATAGAAATTTTTGGTGCAAGTAAGTTTTTAATAAGTCAAAATAGGATGTATTGAGATGATAAAAATTGTAAAAATACTTTCCTTGTGAAAATTGAGTGATAAAATAATTGTCGTATAATTTTAAGAAAAACGACGTAATAATTAAACTTTAACGATTAATATACCAAATAAATTTGAAACACTAGGAAAACTAAAATTATAGTTTTTATGAACTAAATGTAAGTTTAAAAATACCTCGGGATCATTTTTGAAAGTAACGGGTTAAATATTTAAAATAATAACTCACGCGATAAAGATTTTTAAATATAAAAAAATTACGCGTTGAAGGTGAAATGAAATGTCGTGAATGAACTAATGAGATGCACATGATGTCAATGAAGTGTAGACTAATCATAGTCCATATAAAATGTACGTGATGACATGATCATGAATTCGCCGCTAAACCTTTAAGATTACGCGAATTTGAAACAAGTAAACCAAGTTTACTATAAATGTTGAAATAATGAGACATGAATCGTGTCGAGAAATGACCTGAAAGTACGGGTTGTCACATTCGCCCATCCAAAAAGGAATTCAGTCCCTGAATTCAATCGTTGATAGTCTATCGGGTTTAGGGTTTGATGTGGCAAACTTTCCCATTCCCGAGCAAAACCCTCAAAAGAATTTTTACCAACCAATTTTCACTTAATCTCACAACTCATCAAACAAGAACTGTCATGAGATTAGGCTAAATTGGTTTGAAGGAGGACTTTTGAAAATTTGGCTCGATTACGGAATTGCTTACACATATAAGCCTACTACTCCCTTCATCGCATGATTCTTCCTGAATTAGACATAGGTGATCAGGCTATGTATAATTTAGGAGTAACTATGCAATGCTTGGACTAATCGACTCATATGTTGTTTGGTGTTGAGTCAACTGATGTTAAAATTGTGATGAACATCGAGGAGAGAAAACATGGAGAAGTGTCGTTAAAATGATAGTTAAAGTAAAAAGAATTAAAATCCTCGTAAATGATAACAAATCGGAAAGAAAATAAAGTACGATAGATGAGAATATTTTACAACGAGTAGTTTAGCAAAAGTAGTACATCTTAAGTTATAAAGATTCGGATACGATGGAAAACATAACTTAGTACGACATAGAACATAAGGAGGAATAAGACTGTTAGTTTCCGAACTTCTTCAGTCTTCCGCGTCGTTGATACCTTGACGAGCTCCTCCTCCTCCTTCTAACATATATACATTCCCATGAGCACCTTCAACTGGTTGACCTTGGTTTTGAGGACATTGGTTCCGATAGTGTCCTTGTTCCCCACATCCGAAGCACGTAACCATGGTCTTGCCCTTACAGTCCTTAGCAAGGTGTCCTACTTTGTGACAGCTAAAACATATACCACATGGACCATTATGATGTAGCGTGCATTGGTGGCATCGCGGTAAGTTTCCTGCATAAGCTCTTCCCTTTGTTGGTGCAGCAACATAGACTCTGGCGACTTCTTGTCTTCTATTCTGTTGTTGATTGTTAGGAATTAGAAATTCCCAGTAGTAAAGAGTCGGTCACCTCAAGTATATGTAATCGTTAGAAAGCTCGTAGTCGAAGTTCTTTTAAGTTAAGTAGTAATTTAGTTAAGTAACACCGTGGAGGACGGACGGGTCTTTACCCACTGTATGCCTGATCCACAGCCCAAAGTGTGGCGATTTGTGTAAGACTATAAATACTCTCTACCTTCCAAGGTAGAGAGTTGGAGCTCATAATAATATCTTTCACTTTCTCTCACTAAGTTCCCTAAACCTCTAACTTTCTCTCTCTAGAATTCCATCTTATACGCCACCTTGTGTTATGGTTTGATGTGTATGTGAAAAGTTATATCTTACAATTGGTATCAAGAGCCATGGTTAGATCATATCTTGCACATCTTTGGATTTATAGTGGTTTTTAGGTGGTTTTTGAGTTTGAAAAAGTTTAGTGGTTTTTGCATCATTTGGTTGATCTCTAGTGTTAGTGTTTGAATTTTGTTGGTACTTTTGTGTTTAGAATCATCATAAGTGTTTAGGTTTTCATTTGGTAAGCTTGAATCATCTTGGTTGGGTTGTTTTTGGATTGAAAAGTGATGTTTATATGGTTTTTCATGGTAGCGAGTTAGTTCACGGATAACATTTCTTCATAGCGACTTGCTTCATTATTTTGTAGCGACTTACAGTGTTAAAAGCTAGCGAGTTAGAGCTAGCGAGTTAAAGGACAAGTAGTGGACTCTCCACTACGGGTAGCGACTTGTGGTAGCGACTTGGTCAGTAGCGAGTTGCTCTTTAGCGACTTGTGTCTCTAGCGACTTGTGTAGCGAATTGCTGCCAAAATTTGGTTAGCGACTTGGTCTGTAGCGAGTTACTACTTAGCGACTTGTTTTTCTGTTAGCGACTTGGGATTCTAGCGACTTGGGTGTCTAGCGAATTAATTGGTAGCGACTTAGTGAATTTGTTTCTAGCGACTTAGAGCTTTATCATCTAGCGACTTGAGTGATTGTTTAAGGTTTTCTCTTGATTTAGTAAAATCCCGTGAAAGAATCTATTTCCCGGTTTAATCATTGAGTTATAAAATCCCGTATAATCTGATAACATGTCCACCAACGTCCCTACTGTCATCTCCACTGTTGCCGAGGATGTACAAGCAGCTGGATCAGATACTCGTCCACCCATGCTTGACAGAACTGACTACGATTCTTGGGCTCAACGAATCAGATTGTATTGCCTTGGAAAGGAAAATGGTGTCAATATTCTCAAATCCATTGATGAAGGACCATATCGAGTTGAAACGACTAGAGACATACTTGATACTAATGAAGATGGTACTCCTATTTACGGAATGGACAGACCTAAGATGTATGATGAGCTTGATGATAAGGAGAAAAAGAGATTTGATGCAGATATCAGGGCTTCAAACATTGTTCTACAAGGTCTTCCTAAAGATATCTACAAGCTGATCAATCATAACACTGAAGCAAAGGCAGTTTGGGATAATGTCAAGATGCTTCTCTCAGGTTCAGAACTAACTATGAAAGACAGAGAATCCCAACTCTATGACGAATTTGAGCACTTCAAGATGAAACCCGATGAGAGTGTCTATGAGTACTATGTGAGATTTCATAAGTTAGTTAATGACATGAGGAACATCAGAATGACTATGCCTAACATTCAGTTGAATTCAAAATTTGTGAACAACATGAATCCCGAATGGCACAAGTTTGTTACCGCTGTGAAGCTTACTAAAGGATTGAAGAACACAAACTATGAGCAACTCTATGGCTTCCTCCTTCAGAATGAGAGACATGCCATGTTTGAAAAATTGATTCTCAATCAGTTCAAAACCAACCAGGGAGAGACAAGTTCGTCTAATGACTCAACAGCTTTCTACTCAAACATTGGAATCACAACCAAAGCATCACAAGTCATTCCCTTGGGTAACGGTAATCACAAACTCATTCCTGATCCTATGTTCAAACAAGCTGATGCTGATGCACGCGTGGATAACATCGTTAATCAACTAGCTCTACTCATTAGTCAAAACATGAATTCTCTCCCACAAACCAACAACAACCTACGAACTGCATCTAACCCATATAATCAAGCCACTATTAAAGATGGAAGGATCGTGGTGCAACCAGTTCAGGAAAGACAGTATGATCAGGGGAGAGGTGGAGCTGGGAGAGGTTATGTTGGAAACCAGAATCGAGGAAGAAATGGTAACCAAGGTCAACCTAAGCCAATCAAATGCTACAACTGTGGTGGTGAAGGTCACATTGCAAGGAACTGCACATCTCCAAAGCGTCCTCAGAATGCTGATTACTTCAGAGATAAGATGTTGCTGGCACAAGCTCAGGACAATGGTGCTGCGTTGGATGAAGAGGAATTGCTGTTTCTTGCTGAGGGCAATGCAAAGACCTATGATGCAGATGTGGATGAGCAGCCTATTCAGGAGATAGGTCACAATCATCAGAATGCCTTTCAAGTCGCTGACTGTGATGCTTACGACTCTGATGTAGATGATGGACCTACTGCACACACAATCTTTATGGCTAGCATCTCTCCAATGGTTTCTCCCAAGATCTCTTCTTCACCACAAGCTGGCACACCCAAGGACAAACTCATCTCTGAGGTATTAAAACTATACGATGATGCTGATGTGCAACAGATGCATGACAAAGTACGACTAACTGAAACTTTTGAATCAAATATTGAAAATATGGGTAA
>BPTQ01000008.1:55973618-56222450 GCA_019973895.1 Chrysanthemum seticuspe | reverse complement strand
AGTTTGGTGGTGATGTGGCGGGTTAGTTTGGAGTTGATGTGGAGGGTTAGTTTGGTGCTGGCATTAGTATTAATTAGTATTTTTTTGTATGTCAAGCTGTTTATACTGACTACTTCCTCTATAGTTACTTAAATCCAATTGTCTTCGACTAAAACCACTTCTTCTAGTTGAGAAGATAAGTATGATTTGTCTTTAACTATCATTGATAATTAAGACAATAAAAACTAATTTAAAATAACTTATTAAGTATCAATAATACACAAACTTGAATAATAATAACAAATTAAACATGTATTCAGTTACTAAACATAAATCATCAAAAATTCCGCTAATAACATCAAACTTAATTCCTTGCTGATATCTTCCCGCGCGAAGATAATATTAATATACTTAAATCATCAAAAATTCCTCTAATTAACTAGTTATAACAATTAAAACCTAATTAGTAATCTATATATTCACATGTGACTTATGTACAAATTAAACAATAATAATAAGTTCAAACACATAATAACTATGAATTATTCAATAAAATTTAATCAAAAATAACAGAATTAATAGTTACTATCAATTTCTGTTTAGTATGAATAGAAGAGTTGATCTTCTTCACCAAAATCAGCTTCTGTTAACCTAAATTCATTGATATCTCCTTCATCAGTCATATTTGTCGAACTGTATGTTTTTTTATGATTAATTATGATTACGGTCGTGGTTTGATTGGGAGGTGTAGTTGAGGTTTGATTGGGCGGTGTAGTGGTGGTTTGATCGGCGGTGGTTATGACCGGAGATTGTTGAAGGTGATTATAATAAGAGAGAATGAAATGTTTTCACCTACAATTGTGTGGGATGTGTGTGTTTTTATATATATATTAGGTGTGACTATTGTAATTACAAAAATACCCTTGTTTAGTATATAGTTAGTGCAAATAATGAATTAATCTTAGCCATTAGATATTAAAAAGGAGGAGATTATATGGAGGGCTAGGATTGCTTCTCGCGTTCTCACCAAATTTAGACTTCTCATTTGAACGCTTGTCTATATATATATATATATATATATATATATATATATATATATATATATATATATATATATATATATATATATATATATATATATATATATATATATATATATATATATATATATTTTGTAATAATAATATAGTTATTATATATGAAAATATTGGATCAACATTTGTAAATACATTACTAAGAAATAACAAAACAAAGTTACAGATTATAAAGAATCACATTAATTGCACAATAAAAGCTCTCTAATAGTTTGGCGAGCTTTTTCAGGCTTTTTGGCGGGCTTTTTCAGGCTTTTTAGCGGGCTTATCAAAAGCCCGGGCTTTCGGGCTTTTTGGGGCTTAGCCCGGCCATGCCAGGTTTTGGTGGAAAGTATAAGGACCATCTAGGCCTGTTGGGCCAGATCGGGCATGAGGCCGGACTTTGGTGAAAAATATAAAGACCATTCAGGCTTGTTGGGCCAGATTGAGCTTCAGATCGGGCTTTTCTGGGCTCTTCCGAGCCGGGCCCAAACTCGGCTCGGGCTTTAGCCATCTGTGCATTAGTTGACAACCTAGAGCTGAGTTCAAATCACACCTATGGTCCAACCAATTAGGTGGCAACCTTCCGGCCGTCCAACGACATATTAACGCTAGTCAAGATTCAAAAAAATTTTAAGATCCAATTAACAAATCTTATCATTCATTTTATTTTATTTTTAATCAAAATTTAAAACTCACATTCTTTTTTTTTTTTTTTTTCTTTTTCTTAAAAATAAAATATCTTGCAAACAGTAAATCGTTAATCGACAAAAAAATGCACCATCGCGACAAAAATCACGTGTGATTTCTCAAATCACATATGATTTCATAAATCACATGTGATTTTTTCAAGCGTAAATTTCAACACTTGAAAAAAAAAAAAAAAAAAAAAAAAAAAAAAAAAAAAAAATCGTTGAAAGTATATAGAAGTACCCTTTTATAAACAGGTGATTTAATTTTCGTCGTAATGGTATAATTCTTTTCATGTAACGATTAACGATTTATGAGATATTTACTTCTTAAAAAAAATGAGTTTCTTTTTTGTTTAATAAAAAAATGAGGGACTAGAACTTATTTATTAGATCTTTGAAGAATTAGAGATTTATATTAAATTTTTCTCTGGGTAAAACAAATCTAAGGATCCACAACAAACTGAAATGTTGCAAAAAAAATCACTTTGTTGCATGACATTGTAAAAAGTTAAGACATAAAACCTCAACATCGTTGTCTTTATCTTTGCTATTGTGTCACTGTTCGTATCATAGTTTGTTGCTGATATGCGATCATTTTCCTGTTCTTTGGGCCCGTTTGGTTTGCTGATGGTTTTAGGATTAAGATTTGAATTTGACTTGATTTGATTTATATATTATTTATTATATAAATAAATATAAAATTTAAAATTAAAATTTTATATTATAAAATTACAATAGAAAAAGAAATGTTTTGAAGTATGTGGTATATATGAAAAATGACCCACTCATACATAGGCAAAAGTTCAATATAGATCCAAAATTTACCATAGATCCAATGAACCAATAATAGCCATTCATTTTTTTATTATGATAAACTTTCACCCTTTTTTAAAAAATTAAATATCTCGCAAACCGTTAATCGTTACGCGATAAAAATTATACCATCGCGACGAGAATTAAATTATCTTTCTATAGATATGCACTACTATATATTTTTAACAACTTTTTTTTTTTTCAAAATTTCGATCAACAAAAATCATATATGATTTGTGAAAATCATATATGATTCGATTTTTACGAATCACATATGATTTTTGAGAATCATATATGATTGTAAAAATCATATATGATTCGTAAAAATCATATATGATTTTTTCGGACGGAATTTTTGAAAAAAAATGTTTGTCGAAAATATATAAAAGTGCATATCTATAGAAAGATAATTTAATTCTCGTCACGATGGTGTACTTTTTATATTTTGAAGATTTACCGTTTGTAAGATATGTTGTTTTAAAAAAAATGTGGAAAATGATTTTCTATTAATTTAGATAAAAAATGGAGGGTTATGATTGGTTCATTTGTTCTATGACAAATATGAGTTCTATATTGATCTCAACTCCTCATACATAAAAGAAACATACAATCCCAATATTTTGAGAGGTTTTGTACAAAGCTAAAATTCTACTTTGATCCCTATCCCTGGGTCCCACATTGAAGAACCAAACAATATAATTTTACCATGATGCCAAACCCTTAAGACGGGCTCTTAATTTTGCCCATAAGACTACTAGCAACAATCCCACAAACAACCTCGCAAAGCGACAACTCACTCTCTTTTTTAAACAAAAAAAGTGATTTGCACACTTATCTTTTTTATTTACACACTCATTGTACAAGTTATTAAAGCTAAATGCAAATATAATACAGCTATCTAATGCGATACTTGAAATGTCTTAATAAAAAAAAATGTGCAAATCAATTCCTTTAACCAAATTGCTCATAGTGGTCGATGAACATACGAGATGTGACAAGAGGATGACGCGTGGAAAAAAGAGACAACACGTGAACGCCACCCTTGTTACACCCATTTTGAAGTATAGATGAAAATATGCCTATATCAATCACACCAAAAATAATGTTCAGAAAAAGGATTACGATAAAAATACAAAAATATCAGCCAAGCATATCCATACTATACCCACAAAACGACGTATTAACAAAATAACGCCTCACCAAACGGTCCAAAACCCTAAATTTGATCATCAAAAACTGCATCTCAATCCATGCTTTTAGATGCAGGTCAACATAAAATTGAAGATATACAAATCAATATAACCATAACAATAGTCAATAACTAGTAAATAACCCTCATTAAAAACACTAATCTTGCATCAAAAGCCATGTAACCAAAACCTAAATAACATTTTTTTCAAAATGGTTAAACCATCAATCCATCAACATCATAGAAACTTAAACATCAAACTTAAAAACACATGTGAGCTACATTCAGATTGTCGTAACTTCCTATGTTATGAGGAGCAATGTTGCCTAAATGGCTAAATTAATGCAGCGACTACCATTGCATATAAGTGTCGTCTACCAGCGGTTAAAATGCACACAAATATAACTTGATACACAATGCCAACTGCCAAGTACTATCTCACATTGTGTTTTGACTTAGCTACAAGCAAAAAAGCACTTGCACTTTTGTTAACAGCAACAGTTTTGTTGGTCATCTCTTTCATTGTATGTTAATGCAACTAACTACCCAAAATATCCAACGCATACCCTTCCAATTGACGAAATCAAACCCATGATAAACACTGTTCAAAATTAACTGTGAGTAAACAAGATGTATACTAGTAAACAAGAATATGTATCTTTTAAAGATTGATAAAAGAGGTTTGAAAGATGTATAAAATCATTGTTAACCCAAACACTACCATATTTTCAAATTCTGACCTGTTTTGAAATGTTGAAGACACATGCCTAATTCAATTGCATCATACTATCATAGTATATTCTTTTATAAAAGACTCGAAGCAATACGCCTATATCCATTACAACAGAAAATATCATAGCAATTAGCAACCATATCCATACTATACATACAAACGACAAATTAACAAGAAAACAAATATCCACCTCACCAAACAGTCCAAACCCTAGATTTGATCTTCATCCAAATTTATCCCAAACAAACTTTTAGATCCAATTTATCATCAACATGATATTAATAACAAGTTAATAACCAACCAAATTACCATATCATATAGAAGCTAATAACAATCTTCAAAATGGTGAAACCATTAATCCATACCATCATAACATTCATTAAAAACATAAAAACTAAAATTAAGCTTAAAAACACATAGTGAAAGTGTGGAAAAACACACACTTTATCAGCAGCAGATCTTGAAAGTAAAGGAAAACAATCTAACGGCCGCCACCATTAGTAGGACACTCCCTAGCAAAATGCCCATCTTCACCACAGTTGTAGCAGCCTCCACCGCCGCCACCTCCACCACGTCCACCGCCGCCACGCCCACCACCACCATAACCACCGCCGCCGCCTCCATAACCACCACCACCCTGAGTACAATCCCTAGCCATGTGACCACTCTCACCACACTTGAAACACCCACCACCTCCGCCGCCTCCACGGCCGCCACCGCCGCCATAACCGCCTCCACCTCCTCCATACCTGTCACCACCTCCTCCATACCTGTCACCACCTCCGCCGCCTCCATACCTTCCACCACCGCCGCCTCCACCATAACCGCCGCCGCCTCCGCCATAACGATCACCACCGCCGCCTCCTCCGCCGCCACGGGTGCTGCCAACAACGTTGGCACCATCAGGACCAGTGACGTCAGCAGCTTTGCTCCGACCATCAGATCCAGTCTCAACAAGATACTCAACAGTCTCACCATCACCTAGACTTCTAAAGCCATCAGTTTTAATGGAAGACTGATGAACAAAGAGATCTTCAGTTCCATCGTCTGGGGTTATAAATCCAAACCCTTTTGTGTCATTAAACCACTTCACCGTCCCTGTCTTCCTCTCCTCACCCATTTTTTTTTTTTTGTTTTGTTAAAAAGATAAAAAGAAACCTCCAACTTTTGGAGGAGGATGTAAGATGAAAACCCTAGATGAAAATCAGAGTGGTGTGGGCTTTATATAAAGGAAAGGTGGAAAGACGGTTTTGACCTTGTTGGGAATATAGTAGTGGGTTGTAGGTCATCTTGAAGTTATCTAACGGCTGGTATTTATCCAACTTTGGAATAGGGGAATTTGGAAAATATTAGGCTATATTGCAATGTAGTCACCCACTAACCTTACACTTCAGTATTACGTCACAGTTCAGCACCACGTCAGTTTTTTTTTTTTTTCACTTTCACTCATTTTTTTTGGACAAGGTTATTTTATCATCACTTTTCATTAAAATACATATTTTATAAAAATATATCCCACTAAAGATCTCACATACACTGACAAACCAAATAAATAATTATAAAATTTATAAAGTGAACGACTCACATTACTATCTCTCGATTTATGCACCTCACGAGTGAGTAGGGATAGTTGGCATGGGATTCCCGTGTGGGTAGTAGCATAAGGTGGGTGAATACCACTCCTTGACGACTAGCCTTAGTATATATCTAACCCACCATTTAATACGACACCGTTGCGTTGTGATAGCTTCACCCGCCAATTGGTGGCAACCTTCAGGCCGCCCAACGACCTATTAACGCTAATCAAGATTCAAAATTCTTTAAAGATCCAATTAACAAATCTTGCTCATTCATTTTATTCTATTTTTAATCAAAATTTAAAAACTAGCTTTTTTTTTTCTTAAAAATAAAATATCTTGCAAACAGTAAATCGTTAATCGACAAAAAAATACACCATCGCGACGAAAATCACGTGTGATTTCTCAAATCACATATGATTTTATAAATCACATGTGATTTTTTCAAGCGTAAATTTCAACCTAACAAGAAAAGTAAAAAAAATCGTTGAAAGTATATAGAAGTACCCTTTTATAAACAGGTGATTTACTTTTCGTCTTGATGGTATAATTCTTTTTGGTAAACGAAACGATTTATGTCTTTACTTCTTGAAAAAAAATGAGTTTTTTTTTTTTTTTTTTTTTTTTTTTAATAAAAAATGAGCGACTATAATTTATTTATTAGATCTTTGAAGAATTAGAGATTTATATTAATTTTTTCTCCAAGTAAAACAAATCTAAGGATCCACAACGAACTGAAATGTTGCAAAAAAAAATCACTTTGTTGCATGACATTGTAAAAAGTTAAGACATAAAACCTCAACATCGTTGTCGTTTTCTTTGCTATTGTGTCATTTTTCGTATCCTAGTTTGTTGCTGATATGCGATCATTTTCCCGTTCTTAGTTTTGCCCATAAGACAACAATCCCACAAACAACCCCGAGACAACTCACTTTCTCTTTTTTAAACAAAAAAAGTGATTTGCACAATTCTTTTTTTTTTATTTACACACTCATTGTACAAGTTATTAAAACAAATTATTACAGCTAGATTTAAATATAATACAACTGTCTAATGCGATACTTGAACTATCCTTAAAAAAAAAAAAAAAATAAATAATTGCAAATAAATTCCCTTAACCAAATGCTCATAGTAACTGCAATACCAACCAAATAGTTTGGTCCATGAACATATGAGATGTGACAAGAGGATGACGCGTGGAAAAAAGAGACGGCACGTGAACACCACCCTCGTTACACCCATTCTAACATACTTTCACAAATCAAACCCCACCCATTTTGAAGTATAGATGAAATATGCCTATATCAATCACACCAAAAATAATGTTCAGAAAATGATTGCAATAAAAAATACAAAAATATCAGCCAAGCATATCCATACTATACTATACCCACAAAACGACGTATTAACAAAAGAACATACACCTCACCAAACGGTCCAAAACCCTAAAATTAATAATCAAAAACTGCATCTCAATCCATGCTTTTAGATGCAGATCAACATAAAATTGAAGATATACAAACCAATATAAAACCATAACAATAGTCAATAACTAGTAAATAACCATCATTAAAAACACTAATCTTGCACCAAAAGCCATGTAACCAAAACCTAAATAACATTTTTTTTCAAAATGGTTAAACCATCAATCCATCAACATCATAGAAACTTAAAAACACATAGTGAAAGTGTGTGAAAACACACACACACTTTATCAGTAGCAGATCTTGAAAGCAAAGTAAAACCATCTAACGGCCGCCACCATTAGTAGGACACTCCCTAGCAAAATACCCATATTCACCACAGTTGTAGCAGCCGCCTCCGCCGCCACCTCCACCACGTCCACCGCCGCCACGCCCACCACCGCCATAACCACCGCCGCCACCTCCATAACTACCACCACCCTGAGTACAATCCCTAGCCATGTGACCACTCTCACCACACTTGAAACACCCACCACCTCCTCCGCCTCCACGGTCGCCGCCACCACCATAGCCGCCACCGCCGCCATAACCACCACCACCTCCTCCATACCTGTCACCACCTCCGCCGCCTCCATACCTTCCACCATCTCCTCCTTCATAACCGCCTCCTCCGCCGCCATAACGATCACCGCCGCCGCCTCCGCCGCTGCCACGGGTGCTGCCAACAACGATGGCACCATCAGGACCAGTGACGTCAGCAGCTTTGCTCCGACCATCAGATCTAGTCTCAACAAGATACTCAACAGTCTCACCATCACCTAGACTTCTAAAGCCATCAGTTTTAATGGAAGACTGATGAACAAAGAGATCTTCACTTCCATCGTCTGGTGTTATAAATCCAAACCCTTTTGTGTCATTAAACCACTTCACTGTCCTTGTTTTTCTCTCCTCACCCATTTTTTTTGTTTTGTTAAAAAGAAAAGAAGAAACCTCCAACTTTTGGAGGAGGATGTAAGATGAAAACCCTAGATGAAAATCAGAGTGGTGTGGGCTTTATATAAAGGAAAGGTGGAAATACGGTTTTGACCTTGTTGGGAATATCGTAGTGGGTTGTAGACTTGTAGGTCATCTTGAAGTTATCTAACGGTTGGTATTTATCCAACTTTGGAATAGTGGAATTTGGAAAATTTTAAGTTAGATAGCAAAGTAGTCACCCAATCATCTTATATTTCAGTACCACGTCAGCTTTCTCTCTCATCTCACTTTCACTCACGTTTTTGTAAACAAAGTCATTCTATCATGAGCTTTCATTAAAATACCCACTTTATAAAAATATATCCCACTAAATATCTCACATACACTCACAACCAAATAAATAATTATAAAACTTATAAGGTGAACGGCTCACCTTGCTCTCTCTCGATTTGCGCACCTCACGAGTGAGTGGGAATAGTTGGCATGGGAGTCACCACGTGTGGGTGGTAGCATAAGGTGAGTGAATACCACTCCTTGCCGACTAGCCTTAGTATATATCTAACCCACCATTTAATACGAGGCCGTTGTGTTGTGATAGCTTCACCTGCCTTTTTTCTTGGGCTGGTGTCTTTGGCTGGCTGAGTCAGCCCACGGTTGTTGGGTTGTCTTTTTTTCCCCTCTTTTTCTTCTTTTTTTTCTGTTTGAGGCTGCTTTCTATAAGCGTAGATAAACACAAAACGTGTCACATTTATCTGGAAACGTCGGTTCTGAGTATCGTTGGTGCTATATTCGAGGTTTGCTATCTGGCTTAGATCTTCTTTGGGTATTCGTTGCATGTGTTTTGGTTGTTTAAGTCCCTATGTACAAACTGCATGTTGTTGTTTATGCAGGGTTATTCTACTTTCATTTTTTTCAATGTAAGTTTCTGTTAATTTGTTGCTGCTACTACCATTTGTTTGTTAATTTATATATGTGTTCTGCTATTGTTTTGTTGGTTTTTCGTTTTCGTGCTTTGCCTTTATGTGCATGCTATAACTAACTTGCGTTTGTACATTCGTCGCCCTTTAGTTGTTGCTTTTTTACCTTAGAAATATATATTTAGCCACGTTAGTTATGCGAACCAAAAAACCAGCTGCCCGTAGAATTAACTTTGTTAGTAGGCACACTGATTCGGCCTTCAATGATTGTGACTTTGATTTTCCATGCGTATCGTTGGGAGTTAGTGCGGGACAAACGGATGGGTCTGTACAACATACGAGTTTAGCTACTATTGCTGATACACCGTCTATGGTTGAACCTGTTGGCGCTGCCATTGGTTCAGATGGTGTTCGGCGTATGACGGATTCTGGACATTTGAGGGATACCAGTGACTCCTGTAGGTTAGTGGCAAAGGGAAAGAGGCATTTGTCTAAGGTTTACACTAGTGCCTATTGTCCGTCGGACGAAGGTGTGTTAGGCGGTGTGCGGCCATCGAAACAGTTGGTCATTACCTGAACCACATCCTGGGCCAACGGTAACGTTTCTTAGTGCTTCACCCATTACAATGACCGCTCAAGATACCAATAAGGGGAAGTGAAAGATAGATGACATTTACCCGCAATCTGCTGACAGATCTACTTGGATCTCATCAGCTGATCAAGGTAGATCGCCTGTGTTTTCTTATGTTATTATCATCGTATGACAAACTTATTAATTATATGCTCATGCCTTTGTATTGTGGTTACACGTTTTAGCATAGCGGTTGTTAGAAGATACAATTATGCACCCGAACAAAGATTCAGAGGCTACTTTCGATCATGGTCAGCGTGTGTTGCCATTACATGCAAGTAAGTTACGTATGCTCTTTTATTATATTTGTTGGTAATCATTTTGATGTCGACTTTTGTGTTGCAATCCAGGATTTGTAAATGGGTTCACTAATGTTTGATATTGTGATGACTGTCACTGAGATGCAGAGCCTGGGTGCCAAAATGTTTCAGCACGATTGGTTATTAGAAGATGCAATTATACACTTCGTACAAGATTCAGAAACTGATTACCATTTTGTTGAACATCTGTCACCAGTTCGTGTTGCTACATCTGGGGTGCACGTACCGGTGGCCGCTGATCGTCATGTGAATGAACAAGTTGGGGGCCGCAGAGGTGATGGTCACACAATACTCACGCGCAACCCCACCCGACGAATAATTGCACCAGCAGATCCTTATGATAGAGCACTTCCGACATCAGGTGTTTTTTAGAGGTTTAATACATTTATTCTATTTTCGTACCTTACCTGCTTTTGACACTCTTGCTTTATGTATCTAATATGCAATGACCTGCTATTGATCCAAGCACTTTTAGATCTTCTGTAAGCGATCGCTCCTCCGCACGTGCAGGTGAGTAAAATTTGTTCTATTATAGTGCCTCATACTTGTTGTCGTATTCGTACTTTTTTACGGATGCTTATTCATGTTACAAGCTACTGATCGCCTTTAATGTTGTTGTAGCTCGATGATTGTATAATAAATCGTACGACCATGCCTTGCGATGGTGATTGAAGGGTATGAGGGTGTTTTGCTTGCGCCAAACTTGTAGCCAATCTGCAATAAGAAATAGGAAACACTTCGCTAAGTGATTGCGCAGGGGTTGGACCCTGCGAACCACCTCCGACGTGCGAGTAAGTATGTGTTATGTAATGTAGGTAAGTTAAAAGTGTTAAATGTAGTGTTGAATGAACATACCATCAGTAATGACTCATCCAAACTATTTATAGGGAGAAAAATAGGCTTGGAGAGTGTTTGCACATGTTTCAGAGATCATTGGGGCGCCCCATGATTTATGGTAATTGATGTGCGCAGAAAAGCACGTTCGAGGTCGAGAAAACCTCCTTTTCTACGAGCAAGTTTTTTGACCTCCTAGGAAGTGAACCTAATCGTTGTAGTGTAGTATGGAGTAAGCCTCGGAGATTGATATCGTTCTCTAGGGGAATAGTAATGCTAGTAAGAATGCGAGGTTGACGAGAATAGTAATGCTACTGATCGCCTTTAATGTTGTTACACACACCTATAGGAGAAAACCCAGACATGGTACTATGGCCTCTCATCCTAGTATTCCTACTCAGACCCCAGGAGTAAATGAGACTGCCTTTGGCAGAATGGAAGGGGCTACCACTACTTTGTCTAGCTTAGATGCAGCACAGGGCAGTGGTAACATCACTAAGACCCCAACCATGGCAAAAGTGGATGTTTCTAGTCCTACCAGACTGGATACAACTGCTGGAATCCCAAGCCAATTGGAAAATATGGGTGGCTTCAGTAATCCTCCTAGTCCAACTAGGGAGAAAACTGAGTCTTTGCCTTATGGTGCACCTCTCCCAGAAGGTAACACATCTGGAAGTGCTGAGGGCAGCCAATCACTTCATAAATTGACGGCTACATGTACACAGTTGACAGCCAAAGTAGGGGCTTTGGAGAAAGATTTGAAGGAAACAAAGAAGTTGTATGCCAAAGTCTACTCTACTCTGATCTAAAATGTGAAAAGGCTGAAATCGAAGGTTAAAGCTCTGCAAGCTCCCAGAAAGGCCAACATTGTGGATTATACCAGTTCAAATTATCCTGAAGATATTGGGGAATTTCACAAATAGGGGAGGAAAACAGATGCATAGACTCAAGGGAGGACTTTAAGTTTTGAAAGTGGGAATCAAGATCAAGACATGGGAGATTATGTGCAAGAAACAGAACCAGTGGATACTGAAGAGGTTGATCTTGAAGCTCCAACAAAAGTTATAAAAGAACAAGAGGATGTTGTTGATACTGCTACCATTACAAAGAAAGTAGTGAAAACTGCTGGTTCAGACAAAGGTACTGCTAGAGTTGATAAAGGAGTAGGAAATCAAGATGAAAAGGAGTAAGAAATTTGGGTAGAATTGGAAAGATTATTTGAGCATGATCCTTATGACAGATTATGGAGTCAAGATGCAACAGTTCCAGGAACTACATGGATTTTTTATAGCTCATCTGGTGTACATCATGTCTACACAAGTATTCATGATTGGTTTATGCCTGTGGAAAAGGAGTATCCGCTCAGAATGACGACACTGATAGTGTTGTTATCTTCAAGGTTGACTACTGAAGAGGATAATGAAATGGTAAGAGAATTGGTGAACAAGATCCTCATTCAAGCACAAAGACCAAGCAAACCAAGGAAGTAGATGTTTGCAAAATTCCCCAACAGTATGAAGAAAAAGATGTATTCAAGAAACTTGCTGATTTGCAAATGAAATCACAAGTTTAGGGGAGGATTGTTGGGAATTTAGCAAAGACAGTTTGTACTGCTAAGGTTAATGGTTAGTACTGCTAGCCTTAACTGTGGACTGCGAAAAAATATAACTAACAATACTGTTGGGATATAGAAATTCAAAGTGCTGATAAAGTCAAAGTACTGCTCGATTCATCAAAGTACTGCATGCTTAAAGGACTGATATGCAAAATCGATAAGGATTATCTTGTAATTCTAGAATGTTCTAAGATTAGTATAGTATTACTTGTCGTACAAGGTTTGTAATTGTAAACCGACTAGGGTTATCCTTAAGCCTATAAAAGGACCCCTAGATTGGTATTAGAGATACGAATGTACGTGCAATATTAGAGTTTTTAGAGAATACGATATTAGAGTTTTAGAGTTGTTAAAGAATCTGTATAACAAGCAGGTTCTAAGTATTAATAAAATCGTTGAAGTTAAAGATTAATTCTTCTTAGCTTTGTTAAGTAAATTCCGCATACTTAATAGAGATAGTTCAGTGTTTCATTGTTAATAACTTAGGATTTATCCGAGGTTATTAAACCCTTAACAAGCTATATAAGTTAGTTTGGTTAGAGTATATCTATCCAACAAGTGGTATCAGAGCCTGTGTGGAAACTCTGACTAAGAAGAAACCCTTAAAACCTAGTTAACAACAAACCCTAAAGATGTCGACTAAAGCTGCACCACCACCATCCATCACCTCACTCAGAATACCAATCATCAAGAAGGGAGAGTATGATCTATGGAGTATGAAGATGAGGCAGTACATTGCTATTACAAACCATGCACTGTGGAATGTAATTGTCAATGGCAATGAAGTTATTCCAGAACCTATAGATGTTCCTGGACAACCTAAACCACCTAAGGCTGTCTTGCCAGCAACTATAATAAGGAATCAAGAAAAGGCTCTCAACATCCTATTGTCTGCTATACCTGATGGTCACCTACTCAAGTTTCATGATGCTAAGGATGCTAAACAACTATGGGCTGCTCTCAAGACAAGGTTTGGAGGTAATGATGCTTTCAAGAAGATGCACAGAAATCTGTTGAAGCAACAATTTGAAACTTTCTAAAGTACTGCATATCCTGCTCATTCTATCACAACCATGACCAACCCCACATCATCACCAACAAGCACCATCCATTCTGATGAAGTTGTATGCTCATTCTTTGCTCAGCAAGCTACTTTACCTGTTACCTATGAAGAGGATTTGTCACAAATTAAAGAGGATGCACTTGAAGAAATTGATATAAGGTGGCAAGTTGCTATGATCACTGCAAGGATCAAGAAGTTCATGAAAAAAACAGGAAGAGGCATTGACTTCAAGCCTAAGCAGGGTATAACTTTTGACAAGTCTAAGATTGAATGTTTCAACTGTCAAAAGACTGGACACTTTGCAAGGGAATGCAGGTTTGCTAAATATCAGGCAAACAAAATCACTGAGAAACCCAAGCTTGAACTAAAGGAAATCCCCATTACTGAAACAAAAGCTTTGGTTGCTCAAGAGAATCTATCAGAGGTTGACTGGGGTGCTGAGTTTGATGATGAACCAGTAACCTATTGTATGGTAGCAGTGGAAGACTCAGTGGAAGAGTTTGATTGGAGCACAACTTTTGATGAGGAACCTGGACATGCTGCTTTGGAATCCAGAGATGGTCTAGGAAGCTTTGATTGGAGCATGGCGAGTGAAGATGAACCTATTCTGCTTGCCATGGTAACTACTTCACCAAGTTCACCCCCTATCTCTGAGGTATGCTCTAAGTGTCATGATTTTTATCAAAAGGTGCTTACTGATTATGTAACTGAAAGAGATAATTATAATAGGGCTAGGTCTGAGGTAGCTGGTTATCAAATTACTTTAGAATCTATGGAAGCTAAAATAATAACACATGAAAATAATGAGATGGCTTGGGCAGAAAAGTATGAACAACAGGATTACCAGTTAAAATAAAGTGAATGGAAGTTAGGATGTAAGGTTGCTGAACTAGAAAAGATGACTAAAGAAAGGGATGAATTGATAGAAAAGTTTGCTGCTTGGGGACAATCTGGACTTTCTCATGTTAGTTATGTTGAAAAACAGAGAAGAGCTTACATTATAACTGGACTAGGTTTTGGTATGGACTTTAATAGCATAGAAAACCCACCTAGTGATCAGGATGAATGTGATTTTGAGGATATAACAACTAGTGATGATGAACTCATTAGACACATCCAGTAATGAGGACCCAATAAGTCAATTACCTCCTGAATATAAAAAAGACACAGGTTATCATGCAGTCCCTCATCCCACTGGTAGTTTTCAACCCCTTATGGCAGATGTTTCTCGTTTTGGAGTAGACAACTTAGACTTTAGGAAGAAGCTTAAAAGTCAATCTAAGACTGAAACCTCAAAAGAAACAGCTGAGCAACCTAAGGAAGATGATTTTAAGAGTCAAGCAGTACCTTCAACTCAAAGTACTGCTACACCTTCAACAGTACCTTTAAGAAAACCTTTTCAAAATACTGCTAAACCTTTTTGGGATAATTTTGGTCAAAACAGTTTTCATCATTCACCAAAAAGACAGGATAGTTTTGGTCATAGACATAGAGGAAGCAATTTTGGGATTACATGTCAAAAATTGTGTTTTGTTTGTTACAGTCCTGATCATTTGATTAAGCACTGTGACTTTCACTCAAAGTACCTAAGCAAATTCGCAAAGAACAGAACTGCCAACCAAAAACCAAGGGAGACTAGACCAGTTTGGAGTCATTCACATGGGGTTAACCATAGCAACTTTTCACAAGACTATAGGTACCCTCACCAAAGAAGACCTTTTACAAAACCCCCAGTACCTTCAAACACTTTTCAAGGTACTGTTAAGTCAAAACCAGTACTTTCTCAAAGTACTGCTTAGTTTTCACTAAACACTTTTTGGAATAGGAACCCTAGGAGATCTAATTACTATCAATCTAGAAGACATTACAACTCAAAGAAAGTAGCTAGATCAACGGACTCTACACCAGACATTAAAACCAAATGGGTTAAGAAGGAAAGTACTGATGGGGAACAAACAGTACTTTCAGCAAGTATGAGTGAAACAGAGATTTTTGTTGAAAATAATAAAGAGAACTTGGATGAAAAAGAGATTTTTATTGAAAAACCAACACAAGTTTTTGAACAACCAAAGATAATTGATCATGTGCTTAAAGATAGTGGAAATTACATACTTAAAGAATTTAAGTATGTAACTCCACAAGGGGAACACAAGTCAGTAATGGCTTGGGTTCCTAATATTTACTAACTCTTTTATCTTTGTGCAGGGCAACCCAGAAGAGGAACTTAAAGATCATCTAATTGTGGATAGTGGTTGCTCTGGAAGCATGACAGGAGACAAAGAAATTCTGTCAGATTTTAGATCCTATTGTGAAGGAAGAGTTGCATTTGGGAATGATGCTAGTGGAGGAAGAATTATAGGAAAAGGAACTATTAAGGCATGGAGCATAGATTTTGAGAATGTTAGATATGTGAAGGAGCTCAAGTTCAACCTTTTGTCAGTCTCTCAGATCTGTGATAAGAAGCACCCTGTGTTATTTACTGACACAGAATGTTTCATTCTTTCCCCTGAGTTCAAGCTTGTTGATGATAACTTGGTAATACTGAGAGTACCAAGAACCAATAATGTGTACAGTCTGGATATCAAGAGTCTTCACTCTTCTGGGAGAGCAACATGTTTAGTAGCAAAGGCAACACTTGAAGAAGCACATCAGTGGCATAGAAGATTGGGCCATGTAAATTTCAAGAATATCAACAAATTGGTCAAAAGAAATTTGGTTAGAGGTTTACCTTCCAAGACTTACAAGAATGATCACTAATGTTTGGCGTGCAAGAAGGGTAAACAACACAAAGCTTCATGAAATAAGTTTGAGGAAAGAACTATTAAAGAACCTTTGGAGTTGCTGCACATGGATTTGTTTGGACCTATTTCTGTTGCAAGTCTCAACAAGAAGAAGTACTGTCTGGTTGTGACAGATGATTGCAGTAGATTTAGTTGGGTATTTTTCTTGGGATTTAAAGATGACACCTTTGATGCTATTCATGATCTAATAATAGCCCTTGAAAACCAATTGAGACTCAAGGTAAGAGGTATTAGATGTGATAATGGGACTGAATTCAAGAACAAGCTTATGGATGAGTTTTGTGCTAAGAAAGGAATCAAGAGGGAGTTTAGTATTGCAAGAACACCACAGCAGAATGGTGTTGCAGAAAGAAAGAACAAAACTTTGATTGAAGCAGCCAGAACAATGCTTGCAGATTCATTATTACCTATTCAATTTTGGGCTGAAGCTGTAAGTATTGCTTGCTATGTATTGAATTGAGTATCAGTTACTAAACCTCAGATGAAGACACCTTATGAGTTGCTGATGGGAAACAAACCCAACATTCGCTTTATGAAACCTTTTGGATGCCCTCTGACTATTCTCAACACAATTGATAATTTGGGTAAGTTTGATGGCAAGTCAGAAGAAGGATACTTATTGGGGTACTGCACCAATAGCAAAGGATTTAGAGTGTATAACAGGGTCACCAAAAAGGTTCAAGATTTTCTTCATGTTGAATTTCTAGAAGATCAAGAAAATCAGAAGGGTAAAGGTCCTGATTGGATGTTTGATCTTGAGGTTTTGACTCCTTCTATGAATTATGTACCTGTTAGAGAAGAAAATCAAGTAGATCACAAGGAAGATGAATTACAGTACATTGTTCATGGAGTCAATATTAGACCTGATGATGTTCCTGATGAAGAACCCATACCTATTGAAACGAAGCAAAGTACTGATGAACCAAAATCCTCGTTGTCTGCTGAGGATCAAGCTATTCAAGATGAGCTTAATATGATGCTTTTTCAAGATGTAGTAGCACAATCTTATAATGATGATCAAAGAAGAGCTTATGAGGAAGCCAAGAAAAAGAACAAGACTGCAAAGTTCTCTCACAGTACTTTGGATGACAGTACTTTAGATCAAAGTACTGCTGCACCTGTTGACGGCACTTTGGATGATTTGAATGATCCTACCATGCCTGGCTTAGAAGATACTGATGATGAGTTTGAAGATGAAGGTATTTTCTCATATTCCAATGAAGATGCTGATTTCACAAATTTGGGTGATAATTTGGAAGTTCCAAAGACTCCTACATTAAGAATTCATAAAGATCATCCTACTGGTCAAATCATTAGACCCTCTAATTCTGGAGTGATGACAAGAACCAAGGCTAAAGGCTTCTCTAAGCCACATAATGCTTTACTTAGCTTTGTGTATAAACAAAACAGGCTGAATCATAAGGATCATCAAACATGTTTATTTACCTGCTTTATCTCTCAGGAAGAACCCAAAAATATAGCTCAAGCATTAACTAAAGAGAGTTGGGTTGAAGCTATGCAAGAAGAACTTCTTCAATTCAAACTTCAAGAAGTTTGGGTATTATGTGATCTACCAGATGGAAAGAAAGTAATTGGTACACGATGGGTTTTTAGAGTCAAGAGAGATGAAAGAGGGAATGTCATCAAGAACAAGGCAAGGTTAGTTGCACAAGGATACAAACAAGAAGAAGGAGTGCATTATGATGAAGTATTTGCTCCTGTAGCAAGGATTGAAGCTATTCGAATATTCCTTGCTTTTGCATCATATATGGGATTTCAGGTTTATCAAATGGATGTTAAAAGTGTCTTTCTCTATGGCAAGATTACAGAAGAAGTTTATGTTAAACAGCCTCCTGGTTTTGAAGATCCTGCACATCCAAACAAAGTCTACAAAGTAGTTAAGGCTCTTTATGGCCTTCATTAAGCACCTAGAGCTTGGTATGAAAGGCTCTCTACTTTCTTATTGCAACATGGCTACAGGAGGGGAGCAATTGACAAGACTTTGTTTATCAAGAGAGATAAGAAGGATATCATGCTGGTTCAAGTTTATGTAGATGATATCATTTTTGGAGCTACAAAACAGTCCATGGTGAAGGAGTTTGAGCAGCTGATGCAACATGAATTTCAAATGAGTTATATGGGTGAATTAACTTTCTTTTTGGGGCTTCAAGTTAAACAGTCAAAGGAAGGAATTTTTATAAGTCAAGATAAGTATGTCTTTGACATTCTTAAGAAGTTCAATTTTGATGCCATGAAGCCAGTCACTACACCTATCAAGTCTATCAACTCATTGGGCAAGGATGAAGATGGTCAACCTGTTGAAGTCAAGCTGTACCGATCTGTGATTGGTTGCCTTATGTACTTAACTGCATCTAGGCCTGATATCATGTTTGCTGTCTGTTTATGTGCCAGATATCAAGTCTCACCTAAGGTCTCCCATATGAATGCAGTAAAGAGAATTTTTAGTTATTTGAAACAACAACCTAAGTTACGGTTGTGGTATCCAAAGGATTCACCTTTTCACTTGAAAGCTTTTTCAGATAGTGATTATGCAGGTGATAACTATGATAGAAGATCCACCACTGGAGGATGCCAGTATCTTGGAAGAAGATTAGTCTCATGGCAGTGTAAGAAGCAAACTATTGTAGCAACATCATCTACTGAAGCAGAATATGTGGTAGCTGCAAACTGTTGTGGACAAGTTTTGTGGATGCAGAATCAACTCTTGGATTATGGGTTCAACTTCAAGAATACTCCTATCAACATTGATAATGAGAGTAAAATTTGCATTGTGAAGAATCCTGTTTATCACTCCAAGACCAAGCACATTTTGATTAGGCATCACTTCATCAGAGATTGTTATGAGCACAGGCTCATTAATGTTGTCAAGGTTCACACAGATGATAATGTAGCTGATTTACTCACCAAAGTATTTGATGTTTCACGATTCAATCACTTGGTGGTGAGCATTGGAATGATTAATTACTAAGCTACATTTAAGGGGAGGACTGATTAGTTAGTTAGACAGTCCTATGCTTTACTTAAGGGGAGGCAATACAATGCCTATTTGGAGTTTTTGCTATTGTAGAGAAGAAAAATGGAAAAGTACTACTGTTTTGTCATAAGAAAGTACTGCTCTGGAAAGTACTGCACACGTGGAAAACACTGCTTGTCTTATCAACGTACTGTTCCAACTGTCAAAAAGAGGGGTAAAAATCACATAACGGAAACTTTGTTATTATGGGCTGTGATTTTTCAAATCCTACCTATAAATAACTACTTTTCAATTTTCCCTCTCATCTTTATTCTTATCAATCTTCCCTCATCATCCTCTGAAGGAGATGCAGCTACTATACCCCCTGAAGGTTTAGTGCTGGATAATTATATTCTAACAAGGGAGCTAGTCAGATTAAAGAAAACAACTGAGGCTCAAGCTGCACAGATAGCCCAGTTGAAGACCAAGTTTAGAAAGCTTAAGAGGTCTGTCTGGCCTTTAGTAAAACATCACAGATTGTGGGTCAAGGCTGAAAAGAAGAAAATAAATAATTTTAAAAACGCTTCTACAGGTAAAAAGGTTCAACATCAATCTTCTATCAAATTGGGGAGGAATATAGAGCAAGAGAATTTGGAAGAAGATGCTGAATTTTATAAAGAAAAAGAAGATGAACCTCAAAGTACTTAAGCACATGTTAATATTCAAAGTACTAAGCCTGAAAGAATTAGAGTTCAAAGAACTGGTGTTCAAAGTACTGATGATCAAGGTGCTGCTGATCAAAGTACTGGTCTTCAAGGAACTTATAGACAAGAGCTGATTACACCAAGGACACTTAATTTTGATGAAGAAGCTGGTCCTTCAACAATTCTACAAGAAGAGGAAGTTGTTACACCCAAAAGAGTGCATACTGCAAGTGATGATGAAACTATAGCTGAAATATTGCACAACTTATCAAGACCAAGAGGTGTTAGCATTCCAAGAGTTACTGAAGAACAACCACAAGCTTCTCAACCAGTTTTAGATCCAAAAGATAAAGGTAAAGGTAAACTGGTAGAAACAAAGAATAAAAAGAATCTAACTTTAGCAGAGTTAAGAGCCATTGAAGTGGCTAAGAATGAAGAAGCTGCTAGGGAGCTACAGGCTAAGTTTGATGCTGAAATTGTTCAACCAGTGAAAGAACCTGAAGCTGTTATACCTAGAAGACCAATGAATAAGGCTAAAGAAAGAAATGCTATGATGGCATATCTAAAGGGTCAAGGGTATACCGGATTACAGAAGCTGAATTACATTGAGATGAAAGACTTGTATGAAAATGTTAGACAAGCTTATCAAAAGCAAGTTGAAAGTATTATTTCTTTTAAGGATGATAATCAGAAGGAGGATGCTGGCAAAAGAAGTTTAAAAGGAAAAAGGACAACTGAAGCTGAACATAAATCAAAGAAGGTAGAGTTAAGGACAGATACAGTTGATGAACTGAGGAATTACATTAGAGTTGTCGATTTTGAGAATTTTAAATCCAAAGATGCTGCAGTAAAGAAGACAAAGATAATCACTTTTGAAGTTGTAAAGTCAAAAGATGGAGATTATTTGATGTTCCATAGGGAGGATAAAAGCTTCAGAGTATTCAATTTTCTATGGGATATACTGCATATTATTGATAGAGCAGATATGTTTCAACTATACCAACTAGTGCAAGAATACTTTGAACATATTCCATCAAGTGGAATTGGCTTAGTATTATTAGGAGATTTGACAACTGTTTTTGAAACTGAGGAAACAAGCAATGATGAGCTCTGGCAAAACCAAGAGAATTGGGAGATTACAAGCAGGAGATTTTTTGAAGAATCAGGAGTACATGCTTTAGAACTGGAAGATGGAACTATGATTCATATGCTAGCTGAAAGAAGATATCCATTAACAGCAGATCTTATGAGAAGAATGCTAGATCATGGTATGGAGGTCGAGAATGAGACTGAAACAACTCTTGTGTTAATTGAATTGTTTATCAGATGGACAACAATAGCTGATGATGAAGCATAAGTACTGGTATGATGTTTACTTATATATATATATTTTGAAAAGTAAGTACTTTATTCAAAGTACTGCTGGACAAACAGTACTTTAATCAAAGTACTGCTTGCAGCATAAATCAGTAAATATTTTTGAAAGAAAAACTTTTGTTAAGTAAAGAATATTTTGAAACAAAAGTTAAAAGCAACAATGGTTTTGAGATGGTTATAACAATAGGTTATCAGTTCACCATGTTTAAAGAACTGGCTAATCCATGAGCAAACGGCTCTGGTAAAGATATCTCAAATCCGTTATATAGTTGACAACTTGCTAATAAGTTGTATGGTAATCAACTAACCATATCAGCAATGTAAAGAGTTGGATAGCCCACAAGAAAATTGGCTTGTGGTAAAGGCTGTGGAAAAACCATTTATATGGTAATTAGTTCACCATGGTTACAAGAACTAACTAGTCCAAAAGGGTATAGCTTTTGGTAAAGACAAATTAAATTTGTTGATAGCTGATGATTTGCTAATAATCATATGGTTATCAATGTACCATGGTCTTACACACCTAAACATTTGGCTACTCCAGAGTTAATGGTTTTGGTAAAGAGACATCAAAATCCATTAAATTTCAATGATTCACCTCTCACAGGAGTTTACACACCTGGAAGTGATGAGAATAGACTGAAACTTAAACTAAACTGATGTACAAATTGTCATATGTTGCTGAGTTGTTGAAAAGATGGAGCTTGCTAATTGTTGCTGAAAACAATTACTGATAAAGACTACTTTGATGATGATAATATAAGCACATGATCTACAAAGACAAAATTTGAAGATAAAGCCACAATCTCTCTTTGAAGATAAAGATGTTAAAGTTTACAAAGGAACTTGAAGTCAAGCAAGTAGAATTCAAGTTAGGGGAGGATTGTTGGGATATAGAAAGTCAAAGTGCTGAAGTATTAAAGTACTGAAGAGTCAAAGTGCTGAAGAAGTCAAAGTACTGCTAATATATAAAGTCAAAGTACTGCTCGATTCATCAAAGTACTGCATGCTTAAAGGACTGATATGCAAAACCGTTAAGGATTATCTTGTAATTCTAGAATGTTCTAAGATTAGTATAGTATTACTTGTCGTACAAGGTTTGTAATTGTAAACCGACTAGGGTTATCCTTAAGCCTATAAAAGGACCTCTAGATTGGTATTAGAGATACGAATGTACGTGCAATATTAGAGTTTTTAGAGAATACGATATTAGAGTTTTAAAGTTGTTAAAGAATCTGTATAACAAGCAGGTTCTAAGTATTAATAAAATCATTGAAGTTAAAGATTAATTCTTCTTAGCTTTGTTAAGTAAATTCCGCATACTTAGTAGAGATAGTTCAGTGTTTCATTGTTAATAACATAGGATTTATCTGAGGTTATTAAACCCTTAACAAGCTATATAAGTTAGTTTGGTTAGAGTATATCGATCCAACAAATACAAACTGCCAGTACAATAAGTTAGTACTGCTTATAAGATTTTGTATAGTCGGTTAGATAATTATAGAAAAATTCTATAATACGTATCTTGTGTAGAAAGTTATTGTAAACATAATAGGACTCCTTAGCCTATAAAAGGAGGTCCTAGGTTATATTTAGAGTACGAGTTATTCTAATTGTCGATCACTTCAAGGTTTTGTAACCCTAATACTTCTGAGTATTCGTATAATATATTGAAGTGTTTTGTGAGAAACAAATTGTATTTAAGTATTCTCTTTGTCATTAAACATTAGATTCCGCATATTGTTTAAAAGACAGCTTGCTATATTATTGTTTGTGTTAGATTTATCTAGCTCAATCAACTTGATCAGTTGCTCAACTGGGATCAACAAACAAACTGATCTAATCATTTGGGATGAGGCACCCATGAATGACAGAAGGTGTTTTGAAGCACTTGATCGTACATTTAGGGACGTACTTAGCATACCAGATCAAGTATTCGCACACAAGACAGTGGTAGTCATATGGTCAACAGGAAACCCGACCTCTCGAATCTTAGATTCCCAGTCAACCTCTTACCTCTACTCGCAATCTATTCGTCTAGGGTCCTATGGTCAATTATCATAGCTTCCTAGATACTACCAAACATCAACATTACCGAAATGAAGGTGTCCACGAATAAGCAAAGAAAATATGCACATAAGGTGATGTGAAAATGAGAAAACTAAATCATGGCAATAACAATTTCATAACTAGGTTAACACCAAAGGTGTTTAGCTGATCATATTAAATAATGTAGAGAATTCAATGTTTAGAATCATAATGAAAGACGTCGAATTAAATACAAAAGTTTGATACGAAATACTAAAACTTATGTAGCTAATGGCGTGAATTCTCCTTTTGAAATGGTCTGTATGTTGCTGAATATTGTCCCTTTAGAAGCCCTTTTTCGTCCCTTGGTGTTTTGTCTTGCGAAGATGATGTGAAAATGCAGAATCAGGGCTTGTATTTATAGCCTCGTCAAAGTTACGGCGTAACCTTATGAATTGGTTATACCATAACCATCGTATCTCAGACGATCTTATCCATAGTTAAATATTTACGCTGGGTTACGACGTAAGTATTTTGACCATAAAATTCTTCTAAGTTTGGAAATATATACAGTGTAACTATGTTGAGAAGTTACGTCGTAACCTTGAAATGCGCTGACTTTGGTCTTCTAGCGTAAATCATAGTTACGGCGTAAGTGAAGAGTGGAACTACGCAGTAACTTCTGTCTGGCCAGCATACTCTTGTATATCCTCTTTAATAACCTTCCAAATCCGCATCTCTTTATTCCTATGCTCATTAGTAACCTGAATATAAAATATTAACAAATAAGAGTATATATTCAAGTAAAACGATATAAATGATGAGCATATTGGGGGAAAATTGACACTAAAATATCATGACTATTTGATGTTATCAATCGCATTCGTGTGATTACGGTTGACTAAATGATGATAACCCTTGTTTTAAACATGTTTATTATAATTACGTTGGCTACATTGGTCAAGTAATTACCCCACACCCTTGCTATGTACTCATTTTTAGTACAAGATACCCCCGGTTAACCCCTCTGAGCATATCCTTTTTGTGGTTCTCATGATATTTCAGTGGATTCCGAAATATTAATGAAGAGCATTGTTTACAATTCACCCCCAAACATTACACCCGAATCGCTTTAGCCTTCTTTTTATGCACTCATCTTCGTGCATTATTGTTACAACATATATGTTCAACCCTTAGTTAATTGTCTAGTTGATTACATGGTTGCTAAGTCGAGTCATATCTTGTAAATACAGTTTTGAGACGATTGAGACTCATACGTTTAGTACTATTTGATGTGGAGTAATAGGGATGAAAGTCATAATTATTACCCCCATATGTGCGTTTATATATAAGTACTTCAAGTGTTTTGATCTACTTAATTCGCGTCATTAGTTAGTTTTATTTATTTAGAAAATCAAGTGTAGAGATGCAACTATAATTCCCTTATGTATGGATGTATTATTTTGTAGATGGTAGGGCAAGAGTGTATGGCAAATAAAATCGAAAAAAAATTATATCTATATGAAGAAAAAAAATATGGACCATCATCCCGCCTTTTTGCTTGTGTTTAAGTCAAGAAAGAGTCATGAAAAATACAAAAAAAAAAGTTAGTGAGTCGAGTCTTAGCTTATCAACGCCATCTTTTCACATGTGATTGACTTAGATAATTAGGTTGCCACCAGTAAAAATTCCCTATATCGATAAAACCATATTCTCCATACCCTTACACCTAACGTTACAACCCTTTAAAAGTCCTCTTTGATAGTTTATACTATGTGCTTACGCCAAAGCGGTGAAGGTTTGATCCCTTATCAAGCCTATGGTAATCAATGTGCTATGACAGGTAGATAGTGTTTTATTTTCCCGTTTCCATACAGGTTATACAACCTATATACCCGAGAGATGTGAGAATCTAAATATTTGATTGTGAGGTGCTAGTGTATATTTTGTGTGCTCGTTATGACTACTATGAAATGAGTTGTGTTATAATTACTTTTAAACCAATGCTAAATGCCCCTAACTTGTAAATTGATTAGAATAAAAGCACATTTGCTTGAGGATAAGCAAATTTTAAGTGTAGGGATATTTGATGAGGTTGAAAAACATGCATTTTTAAAGGGTCATTTAACCTCTAAACTTGTACATATTTGATCAGTAATTACTCTAAATCGTTTCTTTTCAGTTTTTAGGTACTTTGGAAACGAATGTCGGAAAAGAGAGAGTTTTTGGCTTATTTGGACAAGAAAACGAAAAAAACGACCAAGTCACAAAAACGTCAGGAAAAGGACTTAATGGCTTTATAATCACAAAGTGACGCCATCACTTGAATAACCAAGTTTCCAGATCAGTTATAAATTTTACAAGTGACGGTTCAGGCTATGGTGACGGCCTAGAGCTGACAACATCATAAGCAAGAAAATAGTGTTTGACGGCCTCACAATCCATAAGGTGACGTTGTCACAACGGTGATGCAGCTAAGGACGAAACCCTAATGATGGCGAGTTAACGGCGTCACACCTATAAAGTGACGCTGTAACAAATGTAAATCTATATATACTTTTCATTTATTTTTCATTTAATGTAACATCTTGGAGAGGTGTCTTGGGAACACTTTGGGTGATGAGTTTTACAGATCTTGTAATGGTTTTTAGCCCCCGAACTTCGTGTTTTGTTGAAGACAAGTTATTACTCTTGAATCATTCAATATGTCTATGTGTTGTTTGATTACATGTGTATCTTCTCTTCTATTTAATATGTGTGGCTAAATTATCTAGTGCTTGCCTAGGATTGAACGAAACCTAGTTATTGATTATTGATTGTCATCTCTTGTTTATTTAGTTGTATCGCGTTACGAGTAGGAAAAATGGCTTTATCATGAGTAAGCTTGAAGGTCCGACTAAAAGTGATGCAGAACCATGCACTTACATTTCTAATTTGAGTGGTTATATCACATTTTAATAGTTTTATTTGTTTCCTTTTCATGGTAGACTTGTTTTCAATTTGAATAAGTATTGTTCAGGAGATTATACTCCTACTCAATTTAGAGTCTTTAACTTAGGAATGTAAAATCATTCATTGTTTTGAAGTGATTCTCACATTCCTATAAGTACTTGGTTATTTCTTTGTATTAGAACATCTTCATTCGTTTATAATTCAAGAACCATATTTGGTGTTTTCTGTGGAGTGTTTTTGAGTTGGCCATTTGATTAGTGATCCACATCATTTGGTATCGGAGCTTAGAGTACCCCAAATGGTTGGACGTGGACGTCCTCGTAATCCCCCTCGTCGAAACGCCGACTGAGGCAACGATGGTGATTAGCGAGACCCCACGTGATATCGAAATTGAACGTCTCCAACAACGAGTTCGAGACCTTGAACTACAACAAGAGGAGCGTGATGAGGAAACTAAATCAGAACCTGGTGTATCGGACGCACGGTATGAGGAAGATGAGAATCCCTTCGGCGCTTACCGACGAAACATTCAAGGGCAACGTCGTGAAAATCCTTTAAGCAACATGGGAATTAAAATAGAAATCCCTGATTTTCACGGCAATGCGCAACCAGATGAGTTTATTGATTGGTTGAGTACTGTTGAGAGGGTTTTTGACTTGCGTGATATTCCAGATCACTTAAAGGTAAAACTTGTTGCCATTAAACTCCGTAAATATGCATCGTTGTGGTGGGATCATGTGAAAAAACAATGACTTCAAGAAGGAAAATCAAAGGTGGAATCATGGGCCAAGATGAAGAAACTGTTACAGGGCAAGTTCCTTCCTATTAATCATCGTTAAGAAGCTATTCTTGAGTACCACAATATAACACAAAACAACTTGTCTGTGGAAGACCTTATAGTCAAATTTGATCGTTTACCAATGCGACGTGCAGTCGAAGAAGAAGAAGAAGAGCATGTTATTGCTCGTTTTCTTGGTACCCTTCGACCCGAGATTTCAGATGTGGTGCATCTCCAACAGTATTGGACATATGTTGATGTTTGTCGACTCGCTTTAAAAGTTGAAAAACAACAGAAAATTCGAGGGCGTCTAAGCACCAACAAATTTTCTTCCACTTTTCGACCGTCCAATACACAAAGCACCACGGCCATCACTCCCAAGGCCGAAACACAACCAGGTACTTCTACAAATCCATCCAACCAACAGTTAAATCAGCATGTTATTCGATGTTTTAAATGCCAGGGGTTAGGTCATCTCGCAAGGGAATGTCTCAACAAACAATTAATTACCTTTGTAGATGACCACTTATGAATATGATACCGCAAACGAGGGCGAAACAACATAGGAAGAGACAGAGATCGTATGTGCTGATCATGGTGAAACATTAATTACCCAACGAGTTCTTAATGTTGGAGCATCCCCTATAATTGACGATAACTCATGGCTTCGAAACAACATTTTCCACACCAAATGTACAGCTGAAGGCAAGGTTTGTAACCTGATAATTGATGGCGGTAGTTGTGAAAACATGGTGGCCACCAGCATGGTAGAAAAGTTAGGTCTTGAGGCTGAGAATCACCTGGCACCTTATCAACTCACATGGCTGAAGAAAGGTAACGTTGTCAAAGTTACTAAGCGTTGTTTTGTTCATTTTTCAATTGGCACTAAATATACAGATGACGTGTGGTGTGAGGTAATTCCAATGGACGAGTGCCATATATTATTAGGAAGGCCTTGGCAATACGATAGAAAAGCCAAACATGACGGGTTTCGCAATACATATACCTTCACAAAAGATGGAGTTCATGTTACCTTAGCACCACTTGATACGCGTCCTTCATCATCCGAGGCTCTCATTCTTACAAAATCAGAATTTGAAGGCCTCACAAAACTCAACCCAAATGCCTTACGCCTTAGTTATACAAGAAGCAAACAAACTTGAGTTAACCATACCCCAACAGGTCCAACCGTTGCTTGACGAATTTCAAGATGTGTTTCCTGATGACATACCACTTGGTTTACCATTGATGCGCAAAATTCAACATTGTATTGATTTCCTACCAGGTTCATCAATCCCTAATAAGGCGGATTATCGAATGAACCCAAAAGAGTTCGAGGAATTGCATAAACAAGTGACTGAGTTACTTGCCAAAGGACTCATACGTGAAAGCATGAGCCCTTGCGCCGTGCCTGTTTTGTTGGTTCCAAAACATGGAGGTGCTTATCGGATGTGTATGGATAGTCGGGCTATTAACAAAATTACTGTTAAATATTGTTTCCCAATTCCTCGTTTTGAAGACTTAATGGACCAGTTGCATGGGTCCTCGGTGTTCTCCAAAATTGACTTACGAAGTGGGTACCATCAAATACGTATGCGGCCTGGAGATGAGTGGAAAATCGCTTTCAAGGCCCGGTATAGACTATATGAATGGATGGTTATGACGTTCGGGTTATCGAATGCTCCTAGTACTTTTATGCGTCTTATGAATCATGTGTTTAAACCATTTATTGGTCGTTTTGTCGTGGTTTATTTTGACGATATTTTAGTGTTTAGCAGGGATATTGATCAACATTTGTGGCATCTTAGACAAGTTTTCACGGTTTTACGTGATCAAAAGTTGTACACAAACAAGCAGAAGTGTCATTTTCTATCCCACGAAGTCACTTTCCTTGGCTATTTAATTTCACAGGATGGTATACGCATGGATCATCAAAAAGTGAATGCAATTTTAAGTTGGCCTACCCCCACTTCCATTACTGATATTCGATGTTTTCACGGGTTGGCATCATTTTATCGACGTTTTATTAAAAGCTTCAGTAGCCTTATTGCGCCCATGACAGATTGTATGAAAGGAGGGAAATTTTGGTGGACCAGAGAGGCGGAAGATGCATTTGCTATATTAAAACAATGATTGACGCAAGCTCCATGTTTAACTCTTCCTAATTTCAACGACGTCTTCCAAGTTGAATGTGATGTGTCTGGACTCGGTATTGGAGGTGTCTTGAGTCAAAATCATAGGCCTATTGCTTTCTTTAGCGAAAAATTTAACGAAGCACGTCGCAAGTATTCTACTTACGACCGAGAATTCTATGCCATTGTGTGAACCGTGGAGTATTGGCGTCATTATCTACTACCAAACGAGTTCATTCTGTTTTCTGATCATGAAGCTCTCAAGTTCATCAACGGGCAACATACACTCAAGCCCCGTCATGCCAAGTGGGTGGAAACATTACAAGCTTACTCATTTGTCATTCGGCATAAGGCCGGGTCTACTAATATTATGGTTGACGCCCTTAGTCGTCGTATTGTTCTCTTATCGGCAATGCAAATTCAGGTTAGTGGCTTTGACTCATTCTATTCTTTGTACCAAGATGACCCAAATTTTCGAGATGTGTGGCAGAAATGTGGCGCTCAGCCATTCAATGATTTTTCTTTACACGATGGCTACCTTTTTAAGGGTTCGCGTTTATGTGTTCCTTTGTGTTCATTGCGTGATTCAATTATTCTAGAAAGTCACGCAGGAGGGCTTGCAGATCATTTTGGAAGGGACAAAACACTTGATTTAATTCGTGGAAAATTTTATTGGCCAAAGATGGAGCGAGATGTGTCTCGCATTATTGCACGTTGTCGTATTTGTTATATCAGTAAGAGCCATAGTACTAATGCTAGTCTTTATACACCGTTACCTGTTCCCACAGCCCCGTGGGAGGATGCAAGTTTGGATTTCGTCATGGGTTTGCCTCATACACAACGTCAGAAGGATTCAATTATGGTTGTTGTTGATCGGTTTTCAAAAATGGCTCATTTTCTTCCCTGCTCTAAGACATATGATGCAAGCCAAGTTGCAAGATTGTATTTTTCTGAAATAGTAAGGCTTCATGGTATTCCAAAATTGCTCACATCGGACTGGGATGTCAAATTTGTGAGTCATTTTTGGCGTACTCTTTGGAAACGCATGGGTTCGAAATTGCAGTTTAGTAGCTCGCACCACCCTCAAACGGATGGACAGACTGAAGTAACCAATCACAGCTTGGGTAATTTACTCCGTAGCCTTGTCGGTGAGTAGCCCAAGCAATGGGATATCACACTTCCTCACGCTGAATTTGCTTATAACAGGTCTCTTAATCGCACAACTGGTAAGACTCCGTTTATGATCGTTTATGGACGCAACCCATTTACTCCACTTGATCTCGCACCTTTGCCCATTTCTGAGACAGTTAGCTTTGAAGGGGAGGATCAGTCAACAAAGATTAAGGAATTGCATAAGCAAGTGCCTGATCAAATTCTCAAGCATAATGAGAAGTACCAAATTCACGCAAACAAGCATTGAAAATGAGTGTTATACAAAGAAGGTGATCTTGTGTGGATTCATTTGCGTAAAGAACGTTTTCCAGGTGGTCGTTTCGGTTAGCTCAAGCCTCGTGCAGATGGCCCTTTCCGTGTACTCCAGCGCATTAACGACAATGCTTATAAACTTGAGCTTCCTGGTCATTACAATGTTTCTGCAACCTTCAATGTTGCTTATTTGTCACCATATGAAGTGACTAGCGATGACGACATGGACTCGGGGACGAGTCCTTATTAAGCAGGGGAGGATGATGCAGAACCATGCACTCACATTTCTAATTTGAGTGGTTATATCACATTTTAATATTTTTATTTGTTTCCTTTTCATGGTAGACTTGTTTTCAATTTGAATAAGTATTGTTTAGGAGATTATACTCCTACTCAATTTAGAGTCTTTAACTTAGGAATGTAAAATCATTCATTGTTTTGAAGTGATTCTCACATTCCTATAAGTACTTGGTTATTTCTTTGTAATGGAACATATTCATTCGTTTATAATTCAAGAACCATATTTGGTGTTTTCCTGTGGAGTGTTTTTGAGTTGGCCATTTGATTAGCGATCCGCATTAAAAAGCTTCTTCACTAGATTGCACAGTTGTTTTATTCGGTGTATTGATTCTATGAATTGCGTATTGTTGACATTAAGAAGTCTTAACGAGACTGCATAATTGCGGATTGGTGACATTAGGATTTCTTAACGAGACCAATATATTCATAGAGTTAGGGAATTCGACACCACCCTACAACCAATATTAAGGAATACAACGCGCTAATTAAAACAAGGACGTGACAATTTAACTAATCAATAAGAGATAACTAGAGAGTAAGGAAATTCTAAGTAAACACCTTTATCTATCATATGAGTTTACCACTTTACTTTTCTGCATAATTACTTTAATTTACTTTTGATTAGTTTAATTAGTAATTAAAACCAAACTCTTCAAACCCCGAGATTTTTACTTGCTTTCTAAAAAATATAAAAAAAGACAAAAAGAATCATCCTTCACCTTTAGACCTAATTCGTCATACACTTCGGCCTTCACAACACTATTCCCCTAGATAACGATCAATTCCCTGTGTGTTGCCTATACTACGCTACAACGGTTATGTACACTTCCTAGGAGGATTGTAAAACTTTTGTGGTTTTGAAAAATTCCGCATCATCCTCCACAAGTTACATACAAGTTCCACACTTTTTAATGACAATAATGCGGAAATATATATAGATTTACATTTGTGATGGTGTCACTTGTTAAGTGTGACGTCGTCAGCTCACCGTCTTTTAGGGTTTCATTTCTGCACCGACTTAGTTGTGACGGCGGAGTCGTGACGCCGCCAACCTTCATATATTGGTCTTGACACCGTCAACTTGAGGCCGCCTCTAGAGCCTGTATGGTCATCGCGTATCGGTTATGGCGTCACCTATTAGGCAGTGAAACCGTCACGGGCTCTTCTCGTGACCGTTTTTTCCTATGTTGTTGTTTTCTTCGTTTTCTAATCCAATCGAGCTCGAAATGCTTCCTTTTCTAGCATTTCTTCCCAAGTACCTAAAACTCAAATAGAAACGATTTAGGGCAATAAATGATCAAATATATACGGAATTACAGGCTATATGACCCCTTAAAAGTGTATAAAATTACACACCTCATCGGGGAGCGGTGGAGGGTATGGTGAAAGAATTTGCAAAATATTATTGGCATTCTTTGAATGCTATATGTGCTTTCCATAAACAAGATGCTTCGCAGAAACATGTATGTTTTGTCCGAAAATTTGATTCAAATTCTTTCGCCTTATCCTCTTCTATTTCCTATATTTTTTGGGGTATGCTCATTTTACAATCGATTGTATTTTTAATCATCTGAATCTGGAGTTTCGTCGAAGAATGTATTTTGTTGTTTTCCTTCTTTAAAATGAAACACTTTTGGCATTATGATCAATGATGTCACCTTATTTAGTTTGACCTAAAACACACTTTTTTATGAAGATATTTTCATTAAATCGCAGTCACGGTGGTCATCATAGTTATCGTCATCATTTATCTCAATGATATTTTAAAGCTTGGGTTATTTTCTTTAAACCCTTTGATAACGCCTAAAATGAACATGTTTTAGTAGCGTTATTGTTGGTTTTGTGCATGATAATCGGCTATATTTACTCATAACTGTTGCAAAAGTGCAAAAGATGCGTATTGTGTATGTATATGTAGCTAGGTCTCACAAATGATGAAGAAATGAAGTTTTTATGCACATTTGGAGGATTCCCAAGGAAGGAAGTCGAGCAAGGAAGCTTTTGGACTCAATGATTAGGAAGCGCAATGATTTCTAAGTATCTACAGCAAGGAAAGATCAAGTTTTGCCTTGGAAATCATCAGCGAGAGCAAAGAGTGAGACACGAATCAAGAAAGTCAACGAAAGTCAAGAAAGCAACACCCAGCCGTTCAGTCATGACCCGTAACCGGATCCGGCTGGATAATGGTCAAAACGGCAACCGGTCTGGTTGCCAGAGCAACCGATCCAGTTGCATGGACTGCAGTTACACAAAGTTGCATTTAATGTTGCCTTAACTCCCCATAATCATTGAAGGTCGATCATTTCTTGATATTAACTTGTTGGGAACGTTTTTGGCCAGTTAGACAAGTTTCTTTGGCTATATATTGAACCTAGTCTTAGTTTACTAGGTGTGACACAACCCAAAGTGTAATAGTTTACACCAAAACTATTACCAACCATTTTATTCATCCCAAAAGTTTAGTATTCACTGTAAAACGTCCAGGAGGTTGGAGAGAGCAATTCTCATCCATTTTTATGGTTATTTGGAGTTATACGGTTAAGCTAGGTGATTGGAGGCGTGTGGTTACTGTATGCCACGAATTCTAGTTCTTGTAATCGCAAACGTTTAGGTATTCTATGAACTTTGTTATGGATTTCTATTCTCTTGAGTTATTGGAATTACTTTGTTATTTCTTTTGTTTTGTTATTATTATCATGGAGTAGTTTTGGATATACTTGTGTGTTGGGATGTAGGAAATCATACTAGTGTTCTCCTATGTGATGCATGTATATATGATCTTGTTTAAATAATTTGTTGGAAAAATACTAGTCTTGGTTTGATTTGTCGGTAAAACATGTTTTAAGAAAAAGGACCGAAAGGATTTCTCTTGTGTTTTATTCTAAAAAGTTGAGTGACAAACTAGTATGGGGATATGGTGATTGACAACCACCATGTTTACTTATTAAAACAAGACTAGAAATATTTTCATCACGAAAGGTCGAAAGATTCGTAAGAACGAGTTTAATAAGAACATTTTACAAACAAATGAATTTTCTAAAGGATAATCATTAGGATAAGGACCGAAAGGATTACCTATATGTTTTTGTTCTTAGAATGATTTTTACAAACATAAACCATGGTTGGAAATCATTTGCTTAGGATTTGTGCATCACATCAAGAGTTTACACCAAGCCTTCATGAACATTACCTATGATTGCCTATAGACTACACACAAGTATATATATTTCTTATTGTTGAATTTCACTATAACATTACTTTTGAGGAAGCCTTGACAAAGCTTTCTTCTTTTAAATCTTTTTAAGAAAACAATTTCGAACACAAAATCCCTTGGGGCGATCTCGACTTACCCACCTTTGCTATCGCGAACGAGTATACTTGCTCGTATGTGTTTATAGTATTAGACGATTAACTCGTGTTTATAAATTTTTAAAACTTGCACACGGGAAGCACATCAAGTTTTTGGCGCCGCTGCTGGGGATTTTGATTTTGATTTTTGATTTAAGCAATTTGATTTTGTTCATTTTCTGTAAAATTGGTAGTTTTGATATTGGATTTCGTAAAAGTAAAAAAAAATAAAAAATTGGTCAGAAGCTAACCGATTCGGTTGCTCCTGCAACCGAATCCGGTTAGTGCTCTCGGATTTATTTTTGCATTTTGATTTCATAGTTTAAGTTTATTCAGTGATTTGTGTTATAGTTTTTAGATTAATTCTTGTCATTTTTGATTTTTATAGATTATATCTTTGGTTGTTTATGTTTTCTTAGATTTTTAGTTTTTCTTTACTTTAGTTATTTATTTTTAGATTAATTCTTGTCTTAATTCTTATGATTAGACATAGTTAATTTTCAGTTTTATGGTTTTAGTAATCTTAATGAGTAGTTTTAATGAGTAGTTAATATAGTTTTCATTTAATAGCTTGATTAATTAATTAATTAATTAATTAAGGATTATGAGGAGTCTCAATTAATTAAGAGTTTTTAGTACACTTAATAGTTTTTTAATTTTAATTAATTTTCAGTTTTAAAATATATATATATATATATATATATATATAGAGAGAGGTTGGATCAAATAAAAAGTCTCTTTGGGTAAAAAGGATAAAAAGGGTTAAAAGTGTAAATAATATCATTTAATTAGTAAAGGTGTTATAGTCATTTAACCACTCCTCTTTTAACTCCTCATTTAATCTTCATAAATCACCCATTTAAGTTTCAAAATTTGCAACTCAACGTCATTTTTCTTTTGTGATGCTATTTTATTATGCCAAGGTATTTATTAAACTATGTGTGTCAAAAAAATTTATTTGCCACTTAAAATGTGCCATAAAAATTAGTGTGTCAATATAAACTTATGAAAAAAACTTAGTGTGTCATTACATATGTGTCAATAAAATTTGTGTGATAAACAAAGTGTGTCATTACATATTTTTGGTGTGTCACTGAAAATATACTAAAATTTTAATGTGTCACTTTAATTATATCAAGAAATTTTGTGTCACTAAAATATACTAAAATTTTAGTGTGTCATTATATATCTCAAATAAATTTAGTGTTGCACTACGAATGTTTCAAACATTTTGGTGTGTCAAATAATTTGGCTTCACATTTATTGTACGCAATTTGAATATAAAAAATTTGGGTCACATTTTGGTCAATCGATATAAGTGTGTTATAAATATACATAGAACTTTTAGCAAAGCATCATAAATGTAGGTATCCTATTAACGTACGGCAAATTAAAATTTTGAGATTAGTGAAAGAGTTACAATTTGATATTGGCATATTTGCCCCTTATTAATGAAAATAATGATTGTATCTTTCAAATGTTCATTAAAACACCACTATTAATCTTATTCATTGATCAATTTTAGCTAGTTACATCCAAAGGCTAAAATTCCTTCTTATCCTTCCTACATTAATCTACATTCTACAATAACCAACCTCTATATATATATATATATATATATATATATATATATATATATATATATATATATATATATATATATATATATATATTTATATATATATATGTATATATATATATATATATTTTGTTATCGATCTAACCGATCGGTTGCAACCCGCAACCGGATCCGGTTAGACATTTGGGTTAAGTAGTTTAATACCAACCGATCCGGTTGGAGAGCCAACCGATCCGGTTGGAGCTCTCGGTAAAAATTTTATACTTTTTTAGATTTTGAGTGTTAACTTATGTTTTCAGTTTTGTTAAGTGTCTTTACTTGCGTAGTATATGTTTTTATAGTTTGCTTTTGTTTTTACTAACTCTAACGCTTATGATTTGGATTTTTGTTTTTGGTTTTGTTTGTCTTGTTTAGCTAGTTATTATGGATAGTTTAAGCGGAATTTCGGAATACCTTCGTAACTTGGATGAGATGTTTAAAGACACTGGAAGTTCATTAGAGAAGATTGGAGGTATCTTAGAAGGAAGTAAGAAAGATTTGGGAATTGATACGGTTAGTATGGAAGAAACGGGTGAAAACAAAGTTCAACTTCCTAAGAAGGGAAGAGTTGTAGTATTCACACAAGCACCTTTAACGGAGTATGATTTGCCACTCATGAGGTTCGGTACACCTTGTAGTGTAGAAGGGGTGAGTGCTTGGGACGCGCAACTTAACATGGCTTATGGTGAAAATTACATTGTGGAGAAAGTTCTTGATCAAATTGGTCATGTACGTTTGGATTACGAAGCATACGGAAGAAGAATGGTTAAGAATCTTAAGGTTAACATTCATGGTCACATTTTTTAAACAGATTTTGTTGTCTTGGAAGAAGGGAACGCTGATGAACCCAAAGTATGTTTTGGGCGAGATTTTCTTTTAACAACCAAGTGCCAAGTTGATTTTGCTTTGGGAGAAATGAGGATCAATATCACCGATTTGGAAGAAGGAACAGGAGTGAACGAGATGCTTGTGAAGTTATGTGCTAATATGGAAAAGGAAGATGTGGAAGTCGTAAAGATGGGGAAGGCAAATAGGAAGAAAACCTCATCCAATAAATTAACTCCTACCACATCCACCAACAAAAATGATTACACACCTTTATCACCAACTACAAACACTTTCAAACCTTTAACCGACGAACAAAAAAAAGCTATTTTAGAAAATCTTGAACAAAAGTTTCTTGAACTAAATGAGAAAAAGCCGGTGATTGAGGTACTACAAGATTATGTTCTCTACCGTAAGAAACTAGATGCGGTGATGCTAGCAAGAGCAAGATTGGAGGATAAAGATCTATCGGAGGAGGATAGAGATAGGATTTTGTTTAGAGGTATGCCACGTAAGGAGAAATATCTGGGAAATTTTGTTTTGCCAATTAAAGTGAATGGGACTACACCAGTTTATGCCTTAGCTGATACGGGTTCAAGTGTTAATGTTATGCCCTATCCATTGTTTAAGACGTTGGGTCTTAGTAAGCCACAACCAAATCATTTGAAACTTACCATGGCGGATAATTCCCAAGCAAAAGCAATGGGGGAGGTGAAAAACATAAGAGTTCAAATTGGTTACCAACCATACTTGGCTTATTTTCTAGTCCTAGACATTCCGGTTGATAAAAGTTTACCACTTCTATTAGGAAGACCATTCCTATGCACATGTGGTGCAATCATAGACATGGGTAGAGGTACGATGACTATCGATGATGGGATCTCAAAACAAACCTATTATCCCAAACCAAGGGGACCAGTTTTGGAATTCATGGAAGATTTAGAATTGATGGAAGCGGACAATGACTTAACTTGTTTTGAAATAGGACGTGATGTCAAAGGAAACCCGATGTATGGACCATTAGCTCCACCATAATTTGATATTGAGGATGAGATGGAACGTGCACTAGCGGTGGAAGCATTTTACAATCCATTCAAAAACATCCTTGTTTACAAGAAGCTAACCGATTTCTTAGGTTCTTTACCGGTTCAACTCAAGAATTTAGAATGAAGACCCGAGGGGTCGGGCATTTACAAGAGACAAAATGAGGATGGAGAATGGCACGTCAAATTCGATATACTATGTCCGGATGGGAGAAGATTCATAAGGAAGTTCAAAACTTATGAAACATACCGTGAATTGACCGAGAAATTTCTAAGTGAGGACATCTTAAGGCATGAGTATTTCGAGGAATTCTAAGGAGAAACGAGACACCATAATAAACAAGCAATTATTTGCTTGAACTTCATGAACTTCTTTTTAATTTTATGCATTTAGGATTTCTTGTTTTTCATTTCAGTTTTATCTTTATTATTATGTTGAGGTTATTTGGTTAATGCATTATGATTTTGAGTTATAGTTTGAGTTTTTAAGTATGATGATTTGAGTTTTGAGATTAGATGATTGTTGAAATTTCCAAATGGTGGATGAATGTTGTGTGTATCTTTAATAGGATTTTTGAGTAAATAATTGTTGCTTGGAAGGTAAAATGCCTAAGTAACGAGAAAAATGCAAAATTTGGCAAAAATGCAAACCGAAACGGTTGTGCCCATGACTGAACCGGTTGCATACAAGTAGATATACCAAAAATTCACTTTTTCCAGAAAAACACACATACACACTAATCCTCCAGCTGGGGTTTTGCAAAATTCGACCAATAGAAGCTAATTGAAGGTTGTTTAAGTTGTGGAAGATCATCATGGCACCCAAACAAGTAAGCATCTGCATTCAATTAACTCAATTGAGGTTTAATTAGAGCATTTGATTCGAATTGCAAATTAGGTCACTAATTTGGGGGTTTTTGATATAATTCGAATTAAGTTGTAATATTTTAGGATTAAATGGGTAATTGATATAGGAATGCATTGCAAAAAGAATTGTAGTGATTGATTCAACATGGAATGAGTATTAGATGATTGAATTTTTTGATTTTAATTAGGTTATGCCATTGAATCAAGTTAAAATGCAATTGGTGATTCCTAGTGGTAGATGATGCGTTTTTAATGAGTAATAGATGCCACATTGTTGATTAGAACAATTGATTAAAGAGTTGAGGTCTTATTTGTTGAGTTCTAAGTTGATGAATGTGTGATGATTTGAGGTTTGGAAAGCGAATTTAGAGTAATTTGAGGATGTAGAAATCATTGATGATGTTAGAATGCAGTCTAGGAGTGGATTGGATTTAGAAAAATCGAGTGGGTGATGGATTAGAAGGCAAAAGCCTTATGCAGAATGAGTAACCGATCCGGTTGCGAAGTGCAACCGATGGGTTGGATTTGGTCATTAGGTGTAACCGATTCGGTTACCCTGCAACCGAATCCGGTTCCAGGTTCTGTGTTGGATTTTTTTTGAAATTTTGAAGTGGACCTTAGAGGCTTCCATGGACCTTCCCGTTTGTTCTAACACTCTTATATTGACTTATATTTATGATTTCTACAGAGAATTCTTGTAGGTAGTTCAAGCTCGGGACCAGTTCCAATTAACCCGATTGTTACTAAGTTTTGTCAAAGGAACGAGAAGAAGAAAGTCAAGTATAGCTTGAAGACGGAAGCAAATGCCAACCTAAAGTTCAAAGATCTCACCGACGGGGAGAAACATGCTTTCCGGGAACGATTGTCAAAATTGCAAAATAGGACATGTTTGGTTCCGAGGGTGATTGATTGGGATTTGTTTGACGAATATGATTGTGAAGAGGAGTTGAGAAAAATGATGCGGACATCTTATGTGTATCCGGTGGATGGGGATTCATTCGATGATTTGTCATGGGAAAGAGCATTTAGCATTAACGAAGAGGTCTATCGAGAATGGTGTATGGAGTTCTTTTCAACCATGTATTTTGAGAGAAAGGTGAATGTTCGGAACTTGATGGAGGAAGTTTGTGTTTGGTTTAGGCTTTATGGACGGGATCATGCTTACACTTTGCCGGATTTCGCTGTTGCTCTTGGCTTGTATGAACCACATGAGGTTAAGCATCGATTATTTGAAGCTCACTTTTCGAGGCTTCGGAGGTTTGAAAAAGACTACCCTAGTGTGCCCACTTATTGGAATCAAGTGGGAGATCCTTCTTGGGCAAGGAGGAATGCTGCAACCATCAGAAATCCGTTAATGAGGATACTTCACAAGTTGATAGTGACTGGGCCGTTTAATAGGTATGGAAGCAGGGACAAATGTCAGAAACCGGACTTATGGGTTATGATGTTATTGGAAGAATCTAAGGACGGTAATGCGGTTTGGCAGATAGCTGAGTATTTGTCTAGGAGAGCCCCGGGAATCAAAAATAATAGCAACATTTGTGGAGGACATTTTTTGACGAGGTTGGCAAGAAATCTTGGGTATTTCAATAGTAGTGAGTTGGCTAAGTGTGGAGAGCCAAAGTTTAGTGAGATGTGGAATGCAATTGGTTTTGGAAATGATTTGAATAGGAAATTGAAAACTTTGGGAGTATGGATTGAACCGCAACAACAACAACCACCACCACCACAGCAGCAAGGAAATATACCGATGGGAAACGTGCAAACGGGTACGTCCAGTAGTTTTGATTCGGGTTGGGGAGAGTGGAACCAAGATTTAGATGAAATTCAGTGTAGGGATGTGTGGAGAGACTCGATGATGTTGAAAAACAATTACATCAATTATTATACAATGCCTATCTTTCAACACATGGCTCAAGGAGCCAATTACGAGTTGCCTCCCTACAATCCACCCAATGTTCCACCATATCCTTTCCCCTACACTTCTTATCCTGGACCCTATCCATATCCATATCTTGGATACGCACCATTTCCTAATCCAATGCCCGCATATGGTCGTTTACCCGAAGTTGGTGGAGCAAGCTATGAAGTTAGAGGATCATCATCAGGAGTTGGAGGAAAGAAGAAGAAGAGGAGAGTTCGTTCGGAGATTGTGGATGAGAACTATGTAACCGAGAGCGATGATGATGATGAGTATGATGATGAAGAAGGTGACGAGATGAGCGAGGACGATGAGTGATCGTGGATCATTCTTGATTTATGGTTTCAAAAACAATGGTTATCATGTGTTAAACAATATTATCTCTATCTCTTAACTATTTCTCTAGGATGATTATCACACTTTATTTTATTTTGTTTTTAGTAGCATTTGGATTGTTTTGTTTTGTTTGTGTATTGTGTATTGCAGTTTTGTTTGCAGGATGGATGTGCCGGATGCTTATTGATGGTCAAATATTTGGAGTTGGATAACTCACATGCTTTCCTATGACCCAATATGCGTATTGCATATTCTATCCCGTGGTATCTTTTGACTATTTCTTTTTCCCATTTTCTTTACTTTGAAGTTCATTTTTATTACATTGAGGATAATGCAAAACTTAAGTATGGGGGAGGGAAGAAAATAGGAAAAATGATACGCATTTTTAATTTTTAGTTTTTTTTTAGATAACTTTTGGATGCAAGTAATTAGAAGGAATTTGCCCTTGATTGTCTAGTTGTTTTCACACATTATTGGGATATATTAAAAACAACTTGGGTATTTCAATGGTAAAATGAGGTTTTTGAAAATTTTTGGATTTGAACCAAATTACGGAAGTAATTCATTTTGGATTCGATAGCATTTTCTAGCGCGCATTATAGCCTTTTTCCACTTAATTTTGAGGTTTCTTTTTGTATAAAACACATCTATTGTTTTATATTTGCTATGAGTGTGCCGGTGATTATGTCGATTCTAGAACTTGTACTAGTTATGCATTACGGTTAAAATCACTCTCGAGTGATAAAAATATGTTCAAGTGATAAGAGGCATCGTAGGATTTTACCCAAATGGCCTTCCATTTTACATCTAATGATATATTAGCTAACCACATTGGTTAGTTAACCACCCTTATATGGACCCATTTGTTAGTGCTCATTTTTAGCACTAGATACCCTTAGTTACACCCTTTGAGCCAATATTTTCATTTGTTAAATCCAGAAGAATACAAAAAGATTTTACATTTTAAACCTTTGCCAACCCTTGTCATGTCTATTGGTTTGTTGCTACTTGTTTGGAATGTTGGATTGTTTTTGATGATTATGAAGAAGCTACACTTTGTCTATAGTGTGTACCATTCTCCAACAAAGATGAAGGAGACGTCTTTCTCATTTGTATTTTTTGTGGTGTATGCTTACACTAAGTGTGGGGGAATTGAAAAAAAAATGGTTATAGTCAATGAGCTATATGAAGAATATTGATTAGCCAATGAGCTAAATTGAGTTATACATATTTGTGGAGATCGATATGTGAAGATGAGAAATAATCATTTTCGGGATTGTGGTTTGTATGATGGCTAGCAACATGGAGGTTTAGACTTGACTTTTATTTTTCTTTAACACCAATTTCATAAACCATCGCATGCCTTATCCATACCTTTTATAAACCCGTAGCCTTAACGATATAACCCGAATAAAAGCCCTCTTTGATGAATTTATTTTCTTTGTTTTGATACTTGTACAAGCTTATGGTAAAAAGCATTGATCATGACTATGCATTGAGTGATTTACATATACCCACCAATATATGAGTGTTGAGTGAATTCTTAAAATCATTCATGAGGTGTCCTAGTTATGTTATCTAAAGTGTTTGGTTCATTTATAAAGTTTTTCACATATTAAAAGCAAATTAATGATTATCACTTTTGGGATGATTGTTAAAATTTTTCGGAACCACGGTGTCAAGACCATTGAATTCGATTTTTGCAAATGTTAGACCTACTCGAGGGCGAGTAGAACTTAAGTGTGGGGGAATTTGATAACGCCTAAAATGAACATGTTTTTAGTAGCGTTATTGTTGGTTTTGTGCATGATAATCGGCTATATTTACTCATAACTGTTGCAAAAGTGCAAAAGATGCGTATTGTGTATGTATATGTAGCTAGGTATCACAAATAATGAAGAAATGAAGTTTTTATGCACATTTGGAAGATTCCCAAGGAAGGAAGTCGAGCAAGGAAGCTTTTGGACTCAATGATTAGGAAGCGCAATGATTTCTAAGTATCTACAGCAAGGAAAGATCAAGTTTTGCCTTGGAAATCATCAGCGAGAGCAAAGAGTGAGGCACGAATCAAGAAAGTCAACGAAAGTTAAGAAAGCAACACCCAGCCGTTCGGTCGTGACCCGTAACCGGATTCGGCTGGATAATGGTCAAAACGGCAACCGATCCGGTTGCATGGACTGCAGTTACACAAAGTTGCATTTAATGTTGCCTTAACTCCCCATAATCATTGGAGGCCGATCATTTCTTGATATTAACTTGTTGGGAACGTTTTTGGCCAGTTAGACAAGTTTCTTTGGCTATATATTGAACCTAGTCTTAGTTTACTAGGTGTGACACAACCCAAAGTGTAATAGTTTACACCAAAACTATTACCAACCATTTTATTCATCCCAAAAGTTTAGTATTCACTGTAAAACGTCCAGGAGGTTGGAGAGAGAGCAATTCTCATCCATTGTTTTGGTTATTTGGAGTTATACGGTTAAGCTAGGTGATTGGAGGCGTGTGGTTGCTATAAGCCACGAATTCTAGTTCTTGTAATCGCAAACATTTAGGTATTCTATGAACTTTGTTATGGATTTCTATTCTCTTGAGTTATTGGAATTACTTTGTTATTTCTTTTGTTTTGTTATTATTATCATGGAGTAGTTTTGGATATACTTGTGTGTTGGGATGTAGGAAATCATACTAGTGTTCTCCTATGTGATGCATATATATATGATCTTGTTTAAATGAGTTTGTTGGAAAAATACTAGTCTTGGTTTGATTTGTCGGTAAAACATGTTTTAAAAAAAAGGACCGAAAGGATTTCTCTTGTGTTTTATTCCAAAAAGTTGAGTGACAAACTAGTATGGGGATATGGTGATTGACAACCACCATGTTTACTTATTAAAACAAGACTAGAAATATTTTCATCACGAAAGGTCGAAAGATTCGTAAGAACGAGTTTAATAAGAACATTTTACAAACAAATGGATTTTCTAAAGGATAATCATTAGGATAAGGACCGAAAGGATTACCTGTATGTTTTTGTTCTTAGAATGATTTTTACAAACATAAACCATGTTGGAAATCATTTTCTTATGATTTGTGCATCACATCAAGAGTTTACACCAAGCCTTCATGAATATTACTTATGATTGCCTATAGACTACACACAAGTATATATATTTCTTATTGTTGAATTTCACTATAACATCACTTTTGAGGAAGCCTTGACAAAGCTTTCTTGTTTTAAATCTTTTTAAGAAAACAATTTCGAACACAAAATCCCTTGGGACGATCTCGACTTACCCACCTTTGCTATCGCGAACGAGTATACTTGCTCGTATGTGTTTATAGTATTAGACGGTTAACTCGTGTTTATAAATTTTTAAAACTTGCACACGGGAAGCACATCACCCTTGATGTAGAGGAGGTATATTGTTTTCTGTCACATAAAAAAAATTTATAAAATTAAAGGTCTTCTATTTACCGAGTGAGACTGGCATAATATGTCGATACAAATATCAAAGTGTGTAAAATCTATGATTGAATTATTTATACATGGAAAGGGACTAGGTTCCGATTAAAGTACATGCATGTATGGATATTGGCCTAGAATCTTACTTGTATTGTGGGTGTAGCATGTTTGCTTTGTCTGTGGTTCTCTGTGTTAATTGGTTTGTATGCTATTAGTGGTTTGGTGGATATGTGTTGTATTTTTTTCAATCTACTATCGCATATGACTTGACTTAGCAACTGGAAAGCCTATTAAGAAAACCAACGACCTCCATTAACTTCTTGTTTTAATCCCCTCAGCCCTCATCTTTTGAATGTTGGGTTTTTGGGAGGTTTACTGCTTCTATTGACTTTCCATATTGTTTAGGATGTAGGTAATAATTTGTAGCTTTCTGATTGTGGTAAGAGTTTTTTACTTATGTATTTATGGTCCATGACTTCGTTCAATTTGGAGTTAACTGCGTTGGACGTTTTTGTGTGCTTTGCAATTGTACACCAAATAAGATACACCTTATAGGACATATATGCTATAATTTATAGCGCCTCATGTGGATATTTATTTGTATTTCTTTATATAAATGTCACTCGTATGTTGTGGCTTTGGGAAAGGCGCAGCTGTTTAGCGATGATATGAGTTGTGTATGATTATAAGGGCTATAAGGTGTATTTTATTTGGCTGTGGCAAAGTAGAAATGTCTTATTATATATATATTTTTTTATTTCTTTAGAGTTCCAAAACTTTTCGGTTGTCTTTAGAGTCCCGAAACTCATTAGGGATATGTTCTTATATCTGAATTCACGTTTTCGGCTTGCCATTGATGTTGTTATTTTGGGGATTCTGTGTACGGCGCATGCAAAGGTTTCCGCCACATAGATTCACGACATCACATGTATAGGTTTTGTTTATATCGGTAATACTTTACATTATCAGCTCATTGTGGATATGTTCTTGTATATGTATTCATGTTTTCAGCTTGCCATTGATGTCATTCTAGGAATTCTGTGTATGGAACACACAACGATTTTCACGACATAAATTAGCAGCAACACAGGTACAAAGTTTTATTCTCAGTGGTCATATTTTTAATTACCAATTCCTGTTACAGTGTCTGACCCCTTACATAAATATTGTTGGTCCGATTGTTAATAAATTATTCTCTTTTGTATTTAGGCTATCTAAGAAATGAAATGTCTGTTAGACTTGCTAGTTTTGGAGTGAGGATGATGGAAGAAATCAATGTACTGAATATGTAACGTGAAACACAAAGGTAACATGAAGTTAAAGTATGATTGTAGTATGGGAAAACCAAGCGTAGATACATATTTACATAATTAAATATTTGACAGCATCATATTTATATATAAATAATACATGTATATATGTTAATAATTGTAATGATGTTTTAGGTTTCTCTTTTTTTGGTTGTTCGAAATGGTAGGTTGTTTAGGTGTGTGATTCTCTCTACTTAGACAGTCTAACTGGTCAAGATAGCCCTTCGTCTTCAAGGCATAAGAGCAAACTGAATGTATCTTCATACTGTGCAGTTTATGATCGATGTATTCCATAATAATACAAAGTGTAGGATTCTTCCCTTCATGGTTAACCGACTGATGCTCTAGATATGGATAAGGTTAAAGGAGTGGTGAGTGTTTAGAGTTTCGGTGTTTCAGGAATCGATGTTGAGGTTTCATTGACATATGATTTGTTAAAGTATGGTATTTCGTTTCTTATTTTTTTGTTTATTTGTTTTTATTTAATGTAAGGTATTTTGGTTTTTTGTTTGTACGCTATTAGTGAATTTTTGGAAATGTGTTTATGTTTGTTTATGCTTTGTCATAAGTGTCATGTGTATGTTTACTCAACCTTTATTTATTGACTAATTGCCTACCTTTATATATATCCCAAAGCAGTGAAGAACAAATAGAATTTGCTACAAAAGCCGGCTAACGGGGGTATTCATGCGTATGAGAACATAGTAATGGATTAGATAATAGCCGAAATTGGATTCGTTTTACCAGCCAAAAACGTTTCACAAGTAATTATTGTTTTCTAAAATCGGACGGAATTTAATATTGGTGTCTGCTCATTGAAAAAAGTCGATCTCAAGTCAAGAATAAATAACTTCTACACTGCGTGCAATTCATTTGTTATAAAAAAAATGATAACCACTTATACAGATACTCCGCAGCAACACGCCGGCTGAAATCCTTATTATAAAAATTTGACACCTTCTCAAAGTGAAAGTTTTAAAATATTAAGTTTACATACTTACTTATTATGAAATTGTGTCTTAAACACCTACAATTAACGTAACTAATAAAACAATCCCTACATGAAAAAGAAATGGTATAAATGATGAAATTTACTAACTAATGTCGTCATCATTTATTTGACATGATACAAACCAACCATATGTTTATAATTTTACAATCACTTATTTTAACCAAAGTGTAATGACCCTTTAACCACCTTAATATTTTAAGCATAATGGTTATATGTTTTATACTTTTCTCTTTATCGCCGTTTTTGTCATATTTCTCATCTTCATGTTTTTTCTATCAAACATCTCTTGTAACATTTATGATCGTAAGAAACAATGATTGAGTACTTATTAACGGCATAATACTATCCGAATTCGTCACGAAAAACATATAATCAAATGATATTAGTCGTTGGAAAAATTAATTACAAAGTACCTGTCACCACAACACACAAGCACCCTGCTAGTACGTATTAACATTTTCTATCGTACTCCATTTACTTCTCCATCAAAATTGGTAGCAATCATCTTCTCTATCTACATGTATCGATCTTTATCTTTATTTTCTTCATTATACGAATCAAATGGATCTATCTTATTTTTCTTCCCCGTTACATGATGATGATTATTTTTAAGAAAAAATAAAATCACTCGAAACTCATAATATGGAATATGACGAGGAAGGAATTAAGTAACTCTTATACTGCTATAATAGGGAAGGGTGTGGTGGCGCCTGCCCCTCACCATTCAAGCATGGCACAACCAACGACGCCAATGTTTGCTCGTTACCACACCCTCCATGGGTTGTGCCATTCCAAATGTACTTTTTTTTTTTTTTTTTTTTTTTTTTTTTTTTTTTTTTTTAAATCCATCCCATCTTTATGAATACTACCCATATTTAACCCATTTTCACACAACAATCTTAATTCTCTCTATCAAAAATCATGTCTTGTTTACTTCTATATACAGCCAATGAAATCAAAGCTGGTGTTGAGAAACTAATTGATGGGGATATCATTCGTCAGCAAGCGATTATCGAGTTAAATTGGCAAGCAGAATACAAGATAACATCAGTGTCAACGTTCGTTGGATGCATAAAGGAAACATATTGTTTTTTAAATTCCGTATTATAATTTGTATTTTTTTTAAATGAATGAAAATATGGTTTGTTTGAATTCGAACGTGTACATCTATGCAACATATACATATTACCCCAACAAATACTTTCCCCCCATGAATACCCCTTACACTCATTTATTTTTTCACACAACTTCTTTTTAAACTCTCCCAACTACCATCTCAAAAACTATGGCCACTGAACCAAATGATGTGAGACTATCTATCCTTATGCAACTACAAGAAGATTTTGATGTTGAGGCCACACTGGCGGAGCAAATGTTGAACTTGTTTCGTTGCTTTCATGAACGTTCATAGCCGTAGGCCTGGAATAATCAGGGTGGGTTAACTACCTGATCATACCTTGTCGACTACGGTCTACACACTCTTAAAATGATGATTGGAGCCAATATGAGGAACAAAAATAACATGATGTTGGCTAGGAACGAATTGCTTCGAAGCATTGTTAAAAGCAAGATTTCATCAACAATTATAAAGAAATATAAAAGTTCGAAGCATGTTTGTTGTCGTGTAATGTATTTTAATTATCGTATTATATTTTTAATTTTCGTATTGTATATATATATATATATTTTTAAATGAATGAAAATTTAGTTTGTTTGAATAAATGAAAAAATAGCGGTGGGGCTAAAAAATTGCGAAACGGCGCCAAAACGGCTTGAACCACTGTAGAAAGGATATTTTTGATATGTGAATATGAAATGATGAGATGACAATAATTTGTCAAAACGGCTGCCACCATACCATTTCCTCTAATAATTCTTGGTTTGAAAAAGTCGTTTACTTTATTATTAAATACTAGTCTCATGACCCGGCCGATGGCCGGGCTAGTCTCATGTACGTTGTTTAATATAAGTAAATTTCTTTGGTAGAGTTGGTATAGATGCAAGTTATATAAATATTTCAATTACTTGTAATAAAGTTTCGTTAAAATGAATGACGTTAATGTTTTGAATGGATTGATATATCATAGTGTGTTATGGTAAAAAAATATTAATGTATATCATATTTCATTGTTTAGAAACATTGAATGTATATGTGAATGAAAAAGTTAAATGTAAAATTTTTAATGAAGATAAAAACAACATGAAAAGGAATACTAAATACTAAAAGTGTTTACTAAAGATTATAGTTATTAATAAAAAGACAATTCAAATTTTGTGTAACACTTCTTTGTAAACAACGTTTGTTGTTTTATTTGTGTAGATACCATCGATGTCGCAACAAAGAACCTTCAAGCCTTCTTTTGTTTTAACTCTTGAAACCGCTACATACAGTTGTCCGTGTGAAAAAACCGGCTTCTCTAAAAAAAGTCCAACCTGTGACAGTGTTTGTCCTTGACTCTTGTTTATAGTCATTCCAAAGCAAACTTGGATGGGGAATTGTCGTCTGTTGAGTTTAAAGGGCATTTTGTTGTCGGATGGGGTAATTATCATTCTTGGTATTACGCAAATAGCTCCGACATTGCCACCAGATATTATCTTTGTCTCTATAATATTCGTACCCATTCGAAGGATTTGCATTCTAGTACCATTACACAAACCAGCTCTTTGATCTATGTTCCTCATACACATTACTGGAGCACCAACTTTAAGAGTAATTTCGTGATTAGGAACACCCGACATTTTGATGGTGTTTAAGAATTCTGGTGTGTATGCATCTTCGATAAAGTCTGAATCAGAATCTGCTGGTGATACACTGTCTGAACTGTAGTAAACTTTTTCCTCGCCTTCTATTCTATCAAGCATATTTTTGTTGATTACGTCAACCATTTCGTGTGTTGGTGCTAATATTGCTCTTTCCTGAAAGTATTCTGGATTCCACAAGTTGGATATAAGATCAGGGTATGTTTCACGAATTATTGAACCAACACGATCTTCGGAATCTGGAATGAGCATGTCATCTGGGAATTCTACATCAGCCTCGCCATCATTTTTTCCACCTATCTTTCTGTTGCCAATGTCAAGTATCCAATCGGCAAACTCTTTAATTTTCCTTTGTTCCTCGCTGGTTGTTCCGGCAGACAAACGCATGTTAACAGTTAGTCTCATGACAGTACAATGTTCCCACAAATATGAAGAGTTGATGGATGCATAGACCACGTCTTGTCTGGTACCATTAGGAATCACCGGTAGTACTTGACGAAAATCACCTCCAAAAACAACCACCTTACCTGAAATTTGTACATCGCAAAAAAGAGTTAAGAATCATTTATAGACAACGGACGAATATGAGTGCAAATATATGTTGTCAAAATATCACCTCCAAAAACTTGGTCAGATGGTTGTGAAGGGTTTGATCTACATATATCGCGCATGGTTCTGTCGAAAGCTTCAAAACAATGTCTGTGGACCATTGGTGCTTCATCCCATATAATTAGACTTGTTTTGCGTAATAAATCAGCCAAGTCACTGTCTGCACTGATAGAACACATGGACTCTTCAGACACGTTAATGGGAATTGCAAATCTTGAATGTGCAGTTCTTCCTCCATCCAAAAGGAGTGCTGCGATACCACTCGATGCAACATTAATAACAATTTTTCCTTCCGAGCGAAGACACGCTGTCATTGTTTTGTATAGATATGTCTTACCTGTAATTGTTTTTTTGACTCTGTTAGCATACTGATTGATGAACAAAAGTAATCATACATCTGGATTAATTTGAATTACAATTTAATGTAAGTAGTATATAGGACATATATTTGTTACATGTTCCACCATAGCCATAAACAAAAAACATGCCTCCCTTTTCATGCTGCACAGCATCCAAAATAGTAGCGTAAATGCACTTTTGCTCATCCGTTAAAGTCTGGTACATCTTAATATGCAATGCAGATAACTCTGTCCTATTGTATCTCATTTCATCGTTGACAAGTCTGTTGTAACCTTGCATCGTATATTGTGCATCAGGGTAAGGCATGTTTTCAATTGTCTTTAACGACCTGTTGTTGCAGAGTAACATGTGCTCGATGTATGTAAGGCATATATTGTACCTTTGTTCATCAGTCAACTCCAACTCTGTATAAATCAGGATACTTAAGTTAAACGTAAATGGTAATGTTTGTGTATACAAACTTGATGGTTATGAAAACACGATAACGATGACAAATATGTTAGAAATTGTTTCTTGATATGCAACCTATATACATTCACGCTCATCACCATAGTTTTCAAGTTTTTAATACGTGTGTAAGTAGTTAAATAAGAGCAGGTAAGCGTCTATGTTCTTATTGATGCAAATATCAGGTTCTTGAACATGTATTTCGCAATTGCTATGCAAAATCCTAAGTTAGAAAAGGATTGTTTGGGGTTGCTTAATCATTGTTGAAGTTAATGTCACATGGTGAAATAATGACAAAAGCAGTGGGGCAAATCTATTAGTAGGTATTAAAAATGATTTGTGAAGTTGTATCACATAAGATAAGTAATCTATGGAATTGGAAATGTATAAATATACCTGGATCATTATGTATACGACATTCTTTCCACTGTACATCCTCAGCCAAAAGACGCCATGTTTTGTTCCAAACAAAATCGGGACGCGACATACTATCTGTCATGATGAGCGCTACAAATAAAGATCTTAGATAGTCCCCAATCCCCCTGCGGCTTGCTTCTATTAGACCATCAATATACTTTTTGTCATCCTGTAACAAACCTCTTGCGAAGCAAGCTTCTCTATGAGTTGAGTAAAGGACTTGATGTGCCCGGTTGGTGCAAGTTTTAAATTTATAAGAGGTGAATTACCAATATTACCAATAACACATACGAGCAAGTATACTCGTCCGTTATAGCAAGATTATGAAGGTAAGTCGGGATCGTTCGCAGGGATTTGAGTGAATCTAAGCACAAGTTTGAATTAACGGAGTTTATCCAAAACATATAATAAAGCAAATAGATATAATGAAATTCAGATGATTAAAAACTACACTTGCTTAAACTAGTTTCATATCATAGATTAATGTGATAGTGTTAACCTCTTAACATGTTGGTTATGATAATTAGTTGGTGTACTAATATATTGTTCTTACAAGTTAAACCTTCGTCAAGATTTTAGTTCATAAAAACAAGCATTAAGTTTAACCAATCAATTCAAGATCAATTCAAGTTTCATAAGTCTACATACATAAACTTAAACACAAAAACATCCACTTGTTCATCAAATTGCTTAAGAAATGGTCAATACAAAAGGTAACCGATCATAGACAAAAGGCTACAATTGATACTCAACAACTAATCTTACGACCATTTAGATGTTTCCAACCAATCCAATTTGATAATCAAAAAGCGTTTCTATTACAACCACACCTTAGTTCCTTTGTATAATCAAGAATAATGGGTAAAAACAATCATCCATAGACAAAATGATTATGACTAGTTGAATAACACGAAGTTCTTTCGACCCCAACGATTATTATCAATTAGCCAAACTTGATGAACAAATGTCACTATGAAACTTTAGCACAATTGGGTCTTAGAATCAACTTGAAATTGAATTAAAACATGTTAACACAATCACTAACCAATCATATGATAATCAACATCATTTAAGCAAGTGCATAAAGAAACTAGCCACTCATAGCAAACATAAATATAAACTCAGAACTTTGAACCTTAGAAAACATGATTGAAAGTCTTACAATGCTTGGAATAAGATTACAAATGGTGTAGTAATGATTCCCAAAGGATTGAGGTAGACTTCTTGGTGTTTTGGCCTCCAAATGGTGAACTTCTGGATCTCCAAACTTCTCTGGACTTCTAAGGACGAATTTTGAGAGCTTAAGGCTTTGTTTGATGAGTAGAGAGATTTGTATTATAGGTTGTGTCTCTAATGCTCACAATTAGCCTCTATTTATACTAATTCCAAGGCCTAGGGTATTAAATGCTGAACTTGGCCATCAAGGAGTGAGGAAGGGACTAGAATACACCAAGAGAAGGACCTAGAATCGTTTGGATGCAAAGGGGAAGCTTAGTGATGAAGATTTGGCAACTGCAGCTTCTCTAACCGGATCGGTCATACGACCAACCGATCCGGCTGGTCTTCAATAACAACTATCTGACCGATCCGGTTGCGGGTTGCGACCGATCGGCTGGTGATGGTAAAAGCATTGATTCTGACCGTTTTCCAACCGATTCAGTTACGGTTGTAACCGGATCCGGTTGGATCTTCTGAGATACAAAAACTTGATCTTTCTTCACTTTACTTTGTAGAACTTGATTCTTCAATCACTGAGGTCTTCAAAAGGGCCTTGAGATACTGATTTTGTCTTATTGAAATGGGAATCTTCGCTTTGCTGAATATTTCTTCTTTTTCCTCCATTTCCCTGCACTTGGTTATAAACACTAGACAAACATCTCTAGATACGATTAAGTACTATAATCACGCAAATATAACCAAATAACAGATATAAAAGTACACATAACGCTACTAAAAACATGCACAATCTGAGCGTTATCAGGACTCCATCATAGGTCTTAAACTCGTCCCATTCTTGAACTCCAGGTATTTTGTTTAACAGTATACGAAGATAGTACATTTCTCCCCATGATGGAGGAACCTGATGTATGCGACCAATGGTATTTCCCTTCTGTCTAGGTTCCCATTCACAATCTTGTTTTTTCCATACATATTTGGATGGAAAATCTACATACAACAGCTGTCTTGCTTCAGCGTCGGTTTTGTTACGTTCCATCCATTTTAAAAACTTTGACGTGTTGTTTGATTCCTTCTCTAGGACGTAATCAATACTCTCTCTTGGATCAAAAAAGACAGCATGCTCGTTTGGTAGGTGAAACGGAAGCCTTTCAACCGATGGAGACCTGTGGTGTATATCAAATTGGAAAAGCCTCCATGCAGCCTCACATGCGGATAGGTAACGACAATCGTAATAATCTTTAATCTCGTCGACGTCTTCTTCATCCACCACTGCAGTTACTCGATCAGGTCCTTTGTTTATATACTTGAAAAGGTACTTGATAGAACCAAACTGATTGCAGTATTCAACGTTTATATGTGCCTGGTATTGTTTCAACAAACCTGGGTTATACGGCACGACAAATCCATTGTCCAAATCAGCGCCACTTTTAGACACCTTTCTACCATTTTCAGGTCTCTTGTAAATAGCGTACCCATGCTCATCGATAAAAGTCTCCTCATTAAATGATTTTGGAAACTTTTTTGTGCATTTACGATTGACCATACATGGACAGTCCTGATGTTCAAGACCGCAAGGACCGTGCATCATGTTCTTTGTCACAAGTTGGTACAAAGCTGGGTCAAGATCCTTATCAGGAATTTCAGCGGATATACAATTGTCAATCTGTTGTGGAGTACGTAGTTTATCATTTGGTTCCAACCAAAGGCAAATATGACAATGGGGTAGTCCACGTTTCTGAAATTCAATTGTGTACAATTATGCATGTAAAAGACAACAAAAGTTCAGTTAAGTATATCAATAATTTTAGTTTGAAACTCAGAATGATAATGTTATTAGTATGTTGATGTGTACAATAATAAATCTGAAATGAATTTTAAGTACCTCCTTTTACACGTCCGAATGTGCGTTTTTGTTTAAAATCTTTCATCAACATGTCCAACTTCATTTTGAATACCCTTGTAGTCGCATCTGGCCGATCTTTTGATTTCAACCCTTTTTCCTCCATATACCGCGTAATCTCAGGCCAGCTTGGGTTACACGTAAAAGTGATGAATAGATCCGGGTATCCGTATACCTTGCAAATGGACATAGCATCAAGGTAGTTCTGTAACATGTATCTTGGACTCCCAGTGTGTGACGAAGGCAAGATAACTTTTTTCCCACGAAGAACACGTGGTCCATTTGATGTAGTTGCCATGCTAGCCAACCTAGTATATGTTTCACATCGCAGCTCTTTTTGATTTTTTCTATAATAAGACATCCTTTCAGACTCCACCATAGTGTAACCATCTACCAAAAACTGCTGGAACAACCTTCTTGAGTGAAGAATCACGGAATAAACCTCTGGTCTATCTTGTAGACGATGTACAAACCACTCACGCATAGTTACTCTAGTGCGTTGTTTTGTTGGTGTCGAGTCTGTAATACCTCTATGGTATACATCAGTTCTGTATCCATCTTCTGCGTATGGAAACAATAACGGATACTGAAGAGCCAAGTACTCAACGTGCAGCTCACTAATTCTTCTTGTTCCATCGCCATGCATGTGCAAAATAATGTCTCTCTTATCTTTCAAAGAGTCAAAGTCACCGACTATAAGTGCAGCTACCTCAGATGCAGTTGGTAAATTATGTGTCCGTCCATCACGATCTCTTTTGCCAATAAGCCTAAGTCTTATTTTCTGGTCATCATCTGCGGTTGCCATACGTTGACCAGCCATTCGGAACTCTTTGACCAATGGATTATGGGCATCAAGCATCTCTTTTAAGTCTTTTGTTAGCTGATGGTCAATTTTGGTGGGGTTTGATGAATTTGAAGAGCCACTACTGCAACATTATGTTAAAAAATTTATACCATTAAGATAATGAAAACACTTTGGAAATGTATATCAGATAAAATATTAGTCACCAAAAGTGTAAGTTTGTATAAAAATTAGAGTATGCAAACCTGACAACATTTATTCTATTCTGTATCTCGTTTCTTGTGTCATGTATGTATATTTGCGCAAACTTGGGAGTCTTGCCATTTTCAGGCATCAAAGAACCAATTTGGTGGTAGTTCTCTCCCTGAAGCCTAAAACAATATGGACCCCGTCCGTTGTTAATTGTTTGGTCTACTTTACCACCAAGAGATGTGAATGAAAACATGGAGTTGTAACGCCTTATATTTTCAAGGAGCCCTTTGCTTTTTGGATGTTCATTTTTCACCAAGCTCATGAGCAAACTTGGAGGGGGTTTCAATTCAACTGGTAGTTGAACTTTACCCCTCATGCAACATAGAGAATATGAATCATCCATTCCGTGTCCTCTTTTACTCTCTGCTTCCCACAACAATGCCCCACAATCAGAGCATTATACATTTGGATCACCGAGGTCGATGTATTCTGCCAAATTTTAATATTTTAAAATCAGTTATGAAAGTGTATATGTAAATAATAAATTAAGTAATAAAACAGTACGTTTGTTGAATTTATATATTGCTTTCGAATTGAAATTACCACTTGAAATACCAACGAATGGATTTCTGTTCACATGATTTTGTACACCAGCATCATTGGTGAAGTTAATACGTCGTGATGTGGATCCTAAAACACGCTTGCTTTTTCTCCTATGTGGCTCGTAAGTAACTGTTGAGTTGGTAACATTGTTTGATGTAATATCCGATGAAACCGATGAACAACCTGTGTAAAAGTATAGATGATGTTGTGGATGAATTACTTAATACTAACAAAGTCAATTCAATAGTTAAGTGGTTTATTAAGAAAAAAAATATACCTATGTCAAATGCGACAGGAGATTTTCCGCTAAACCTTGTGGTTTTGTTAGGACGCATAGGAGTTCCTGTTTAAGAACAGTTAAGTTATCTATAGATTTTAAAAAAACGAACGGAAAAGATATATTAAAAGGAGTACACAAGCATACCTTGTGTTATGTCATCTAAACGTGGCCTTCCTGGACGTCTTGTAGTTAATGATGAAGGTATGACAGGACTTGCAGTTACAGATGGAGTAGTGGTTTCTTTTGGTGGCCTTCCTGGTCTACGTCTAGGAGTTAATGATGAAGGTATGACAGGACTTGTAGTTACAGATAGAGTTGTGGTTTCTTTTGGTTGCCTTCCTGGTCTACGTCTAGGAGTTATTATTGAAATTACACTCGTTTGTGTGACAGGACTTGGAGATACAGATGGAGATGGAGTTGGTAAATCTGTGGCATCAGGTAAACGTATATGTCATTCAAAATGCAAATACAATATGGTAAAGCAATTTGTAGTTAAAGGATTTGGGAGAAAAAGGATTTATATGCCTGGAGTAGTCATTTCTTTTCGTGGCCTTCCTGGTTTTCGTCGAGTACTTATATTTAAAATTACAGGCGTTGGTATGACAGGGGTTGGAGTTATAGTTGGAGATATAGTTGATAACTCTGTGAGATTAAGTAAACGTTTTGGTTTATATAAAGAATTTATAGCATAATAACAAAAGATATACAAAACAAAATGTAGTCAAAAAGTATGTGAAAGGAAGGGATTATATGCCTGGAGTAGTTGTTTCTATTGTTTTCCTTCCTGGTCTTTGTCGAGGAATTGTTGTTATTGTTGGATTAACAGTCACTTTAGTTGTTGTTTGTGTAGAATTCTTTGGCGGTCTTCCTCTACGTCTAACTGTTGGTGTAGCAGAAGATGATCCATCTAAAATGATAAGTATAGGTTATTACATTATAACTATTTCATATTGACATTAGTATTGTTGTTAATGGATATTAAAATTAAATTTTATGAAAGCGTTTACTTACTATTAGTTATATCAATAAGAGCAGGTCTAACGGCTGAATTCAGTGTGAAGTCATCTATGGAATTAGTTGCAGTTGTAGTTCTCATAAAACTAACATCTTCTTGAGTACTTAATGGTCTTCGCTTACTGGAGTTGATATCGATATCATGTAGCCTTGCAGTTGGTGTGTTTTCTTTTCCAGGAGATAACGTGTTGTTGATAACAATAACTTTCCTCTTGTTGTTGGAATCCATGAACTAATACAAATGCAAAACTAAGTTATAAGTGTCTTTTGCAGTACACAACAAATTTGTAATGTTTGGTTATCAATATCACTAATACCATAAGTATTGTATGAAGCTGCTAACAATATATTCTAATCCCATCATATTGCAATGAAATGATACTGATAATGGTGTATTAAGTTGATGTAGATATGTGGACAGAGTATACTATTTTTTACATACAATGATGGTTATTCGAGTTTAACACCTAAAAAGTATAAGAAATTCAAACCTGGATGTGTTTTTCTTGTAATCAAAGATAGGTTTATTGATGTAGTTGTATCTGAAAAGAAACTCTTAGTGACATGATTAGTATATGTTTTAGCTAATTAGTAGGGATAATGTAAAATTTGTATACAAAAATCATCATATATTTATGGTAAAGGGAATAATGTGATTACAAATAATTTAATGGTGATACATTATGATCCTGATATTTAGGGATTGTTAAGGCATGTTAAAAACGGAAATTGAGTATTCAATAATATTAGTATTAATTGACCAAGATAATATATTCTACTTGTTATGTTAATGTATGTAAACTACAATGTAGGTAATATTTCAAAACTAACTATATATTAGTTTTGAAATAATAATACAATGTAGGTACGATGTTGTGTGTGTAGCATGCAGATGTTGGTAATTTCGCATAGTCTAATCAAAATTCCATGTGAAGTCGTTTTGCAATTGAATTATGTGTATTGCGAATTATTGAATGACATTACAATTTTGTTAAAAGTTGTAGCTATCATAACGGGATCTCTTTTAGTTTCATCGTTTTGAACATTTGTTTAAGGTTTGAAGGGAATATAATACATGTATTGGTAATCAACCTCAAAATAGATACATTTGTTATTAGAAAATCACAATAATTGATTAATATTAAGGATAGTATATAACAAAAGCTAAATTAAGTAAAACAAACAAATAACGAAATATCACCTATTGATAATTAAAGTGGATGATAATGTTTGAAACTTCTTCCTCCATTCAAATGAGATGAATTAATAATCGATGATTGATGATATTCTTTCGGTCGAATCTTTGGTATAACATTACACATTTCGTGTTTACAAAACGAATTATGAAATGGTTGATACGAATTCTCATATTGAAGAGTTGTATGATCAAGAAGTTGTGTTTTATGTATTTTCTTATAACTTTGGAATCATAATACTTCATTGATCATCTACATTCAAATCAGAAAAACGTTTTATTGTGATTGGTAAATGTTATTGTGTTACAAAATGTTTAAACTTATAAGCTTATACATGTATACGTTTTATTGTGTTGGTATCTCTTTGTAGTTTAAGTTAGCCCATACATCCATATTTGGCCCAAGTTTGTTAGACTTAATGATGGTCAACCAAAAAGTCATACGGTAATGATTTTTTAGCCGTCTAGTAGATATATATTGCGTTTTCCAATTGAATAAACCATTACATGCTATTAAGTTTTAGTTGGCTACTTAACAATCCTGTCAAATCACCACATTGATCACAAATCTGGAAATCAACTCCAAGGTTAGTAAGATGAAAACTTTTTATAAAAAAGGTTAATAAAAACATAATCAAAGGTATTTGTTAGTAGATTTGAAGCTATGAAGTCTTTAGGTATACACCGTATTTGAAAACCTTGCATGATGATAAGTTTTAGATCATCCAACTTCATGTAAGATAATGGTAAAAAATAAGTTAATGATGATAGTTGTTCATTGAAGAAAATGCATTATATTTGTGAAAATGATTATGTATATAACTGTTGTACATCTTGAATACACTAATCATTTGAATCTTAGTTAAATAATAATGCATGTGGTTGTTGTTGTTAGAAATTAGTGTTTCTTTATAGTAGGTTGGAAGTATGTTTAACATTTATGTTGGAAATTAGTCAAACACTAAGGTAAGTTATAAAAAAAATTAATATGTAAGTGATAATAATGGTGTAATCTTATGGTAGGATTTTTCTGAGTTTGATAGATTAATTGTTTACTATATATGACTACTGAAATATAAGTGAAAACATAAAATAGATATTGGTTTGTATTCAAAATGATTTTGCGTAAGTGATGATAATGGTTACTAAATAGTGTTTGCGATATTATGGTTGTATACTTTTAAGTTGATACATTCGAATACGTTTAATAGATTTTGATAACAAAAGCAAGATCATAATAGTATGCTGGTTATGAGTTATTAAAGAAAGTATAACTGGTTTGATATTTAAAGTACGTTTGTTTATAGCAGGAAAATGCCGTTAGAGTTCGTAGTGTTGGTTAACCGGAGAACATACCCTAAGCAACAGGTAAATAAAAGAACACCATATTATCATTTATAAGTTTGATTGTAGAGTGAAAAGTAAAGTAAATGTTTGAATAATTATTCAGGAACTTCCTGAGGTGTTTGAATTTGAAGGCTTTAATGGGAACAAATATCTCTATCTGACCAGCTCAGCAAGAATCCGTAAGAAAGTCTGGTTTATAACACCTATCGTAGGACCTATCACACTGAAGGGCAGGGATTGGAAGAAGTTTGCTAAGGACAACATCGGTCCGTATGTGGATTGGTTGCATTTCATACAGGAGGGATCTGACAGTTTCTACATGACAGGATACGATGTTAGAGATGGAAAGGAATACATGGGGTATGATGAAGACAACAACCGTTACTATCGTTTTAAGAGTCGTGTCTGGGCCGACACAAACAGGCCCCAGGTATCAATTAATATGTACCTTAATCTTGTATAACCTTTATTAGTAAGTGAATGTATTGTATTAAAAAGTATATTTACGACAAACGTGAAATTCATGTATAGAGAATTGCTGGTGATTTCTTGAGTGGTATAGGGCAGGCAGATCATATTAGGATTAATTGTGGACAAGACTACTTCATGGTTCCTGTGACACATGTTAATGTTCCTAATCAGGCTGGTGAATATGAATTGGATCATCATATTTGGAGTATTATGAAATTCACTTTGGGTTTGCAAGCTGGGCAGATCTTGGTGTTTACCAAGGAGCATAATACTGTTTTGAGGTTAATGGCGTTTAACTTTGATGGTAGTCCTCATACACCGATGCATTTCTATGGTGCGACACTACTCCATCACATGCAACCTCCTGTAGAGTTTGACGACAAAGGTAATATAAATATTTATATCCTTATTTAGTTGAAAATTCTATATGTCTTTATATAATTCATTAGTTTAAGGGCATAAAAGTGTAGTTAGATCTTAGTGTAGTTCGATAGTATTAGGAGGTATTCTAACATGGTAAATGTATTGTCAGATGATGATAGGATGCACCACATCTGTCGATGGCCAGGACATCAAGACCACTTTGGTGAAGTTGGTGACACTTTCTATAAGTGTTTTAATATGATTACAGTTTTGAAACTACTCGTAAGTATTATTATTAGGTGAAACGTATTTATCGTAAAATGTTATTAATGTATATGAAGAATTATGTATTCAGATGGTGGACATTGTTTATTGCAGACCATACCTGCCGAGTTCTTGGAATACCACCCGATGCACACATACAGGACGGTCTTGATGATACACCATGATGTGAAGTGCATGTTTAATATGAGGATGGAGTTTCATAAGGAGGAACCTGGAAGGACGAACCATGTGAACATATTTGGTGATGGGAGGGAGTTTTCACGTGATTGTAACTTTGGCTACAACAAAATGATAAGGTTCAAGTTCATGCATTTGCTCACAGATATGGTCGGAGATGAAGTGGAAGAGTACCCTGTGTTCCACGTCTGTTAGAAACTTATGCTATAAAAACTTATGTTTATTTTGGCTTGTTAGTATGATCTGAACTTATGTGTGGATATATGCTATGTTATGTTATGTGGTGATGGTCAAGACATTTGCTGTTTTTTGGATTATCACATAGCCTATTATGAATAGGTTAATCAGTGGTTTGTAAAAACAATATCCTTGCACTTTAATCTATGTGGTTCCTTAAGCTGTGTCTTTGTTTTAAAGTTATATGTTCTTTAAGATGTGTCTTTGTTTTCAAGTTTTATGTTTCTAGATTTTTTATGAAATATGTTGTTGATATATAAATGAATTGATTATCCATTCATATTTTGGTGTGTTGGTCTTATTTATTGTTGGTGATGATGTGAATCTCATATAGAGTTTTTGTTTAATTCAGAGTTGGAAAGTTTGTTAGTAATAATTTTAGCAGGAGATTGCATAACAATTTGGTTTCAGAATACATTATGATGAAGTGTCGTAATGATGTTCTATCAGATATATCATCTCAGTGATGTCCAATATGTGACAAAGAGTAACAATTATATGATAAGGAGTAAGTATTTGTTGATGTCTTCAGATATAACACTTATCTGATAAGGAGTATCCATTAAGAAACAAACATGTTTTGCAATAATAGACGTAATAAAATTTGAGATAATGTAAATTACTTATGAAAATAACCGATAACATATGTTTATAACGACATTCTACGAATAAACTTATTGATAATAATGTCAAACTTATAAGAGTATTATTTTGGATGAAAAACTTCATCACCACCATTTGATGCACCGGATTCTTCACAAACATTTGATGCACCGGATTCTTTGTCATCATGATATTCCATTGGATGATTGTGATGTTTGCAGTCTTTGTTAATGCAAATCCATTCATCTTTGTCCTCAACAACAGAGTCTTGAAGATCAACAATATTGTTTAATACATAATTGTATTCCGGCATAGGATGGAATAGACATCCTTTATTGATACAAATAAAAATCTATTTGTCACTTTGAGGATCGACAACATGACCACCATTGATAGGCTCATGTGAAGAATCATTGAATAGTAGGTGACATGCAATCTTCTCGGGGATTTCCTGGAATTAATAGAATATAAGTTACAGTGAATATGCAGTTCTAATTTTCATTAGGTATGAGTAACTTATATATTACCATTTCATCATCTGAGATAATGATAACAGGTGGCTCTTCAATCCACAAACCATTAGGTGAGTTTGCAATATCTTCTTTCTGTATTGTAATGAATTGTATAAATGACAAAGAGTAAGTATAAACTATTAGTAAAATGCAGTTTTGTATGACTAATATTGAACATTGTAACAAATTGGTACAACCCAGTTTTACCTTTGGTGAGTTGTGATGATCCATATGATATTCTTTAAGGAATTTTAGAAAACAGTTTTGTTTGGTGTTTTGTGTGTTGATGTTGAGAGTTTATATAATGCTTAGACTGATTGTTAAAGTTGGAAATGATATGTTTGAATTATTATTTTTAAATGAAGATTCAAACATTTAATTTTCAGTTATATTAGAAGAATTTCGTTTTTTAAAAGATTCATATATATAGTATTGTTTACATAAAAATGGAAAGATATATTTCAATTTTATTTGTAATTGTATACTACAATTATGATATTTGAGTCAAAAACATCAAAGAGTCTAATAATAAGGTTGTATGATTGATGGAAGTGGACAGGGCAAATATCAAAATGAAGTGGCTATTTATATAGTGAACTGTGTGAGGTGCAGTTTGATTGTTTTAACATGTTTAAAGTAAATGTAACCAAGGAATACTCCTAAAAATGAGGCTTATAAAAGCAGAGTATGGTAAGATGTATACTGACAGTGTATGTAATACATGAAGTTAAATAAAGATTCTAATACTTGAATAGGAAATGCTTACTGGTTGGAGAAGTCGGAAACCATGAACCGCTGATCGACCGTGTTGTTACAAAACATGTCAGGTGTGATCTTCACATCTGGGTGGGTGACATACCTGAATATAGTCCTGGAAAAAGTAGTCAAAATGATGATGTCAAAAGAACAGTGTTTTCAAGTGTGTAATAACTGTCAATGCAACATCTGCATTTTCAGGTAGTATGCACTGGTGAGCCACAAGGATAGTGTGTATATATACAGGTAAAGCATAAAAAAGGGGTAAAATCAAACAGATAATAAGGCGTAACATTCCAAAAAAATGTATTGAAAGAAAATATATTGATCAAATCTCCATGCCGGATAACAGGATAACCATGGCATAGCACATACTGCATTAGCCAACTTATTGTACATAAAATTGAAATTAAAACCTTAAGCAAATCCGTAAAAAGCGACCAAAGGAAATAAAAATGTGTAAAGTCTTAACATCAAAACACATTTGGTACGAATGGAATGAAATAAGCATGGAGACGATCAATGGAACGGCAATCACTCGTCTTTCTCAATTTTGACGGTTGCAAGAAGGGGTTTCTTGGCACTTGCTGAGGCCTCATCTTCATCTGGCAAGTCATCCAGGTCAATGATATCTCGTTTCTTGTTCACTCCTTTGCTTCCTGGCAATTCATCGTTCTTTTCACCACTGTTTGCTTTTCCAGATGCACTATTCTTTTCCAACTGCATCGCACCAGTACGGCTTGTTGTGGATTGAGTTTCATTATCTGGTGTTTCAAGCAGAAATTTCTGGATGTTTGCAGAGGCTGCAACACTAAGGGTTGTTGAATATTGAGATTGATTATCTGGTGTTTCGAGTAGGAACTTATTGATGTTAAAAGCCGATGCATCCAAGCCAACAGAATGTGCAGAAGTACTGTTATCAGGAGTTTTATACTGATCATCCACATCCTGCAATCATATGAAATTAACGCCTTAACAAAATATATTAGGTATAAACAAATTAACCAAGAGGTTTTGGATTTAAAATTGATACATGTGCATCAGCAAATCCTTCCTTAAAGTGAGCAATTAAATCAGCATCATCGGACGTGGTCTTGGCAGTGTAAACTTGGCTGTTGGAGTTTACATTATGCTGCGTGTAGGTGAACTTAAAAAGGTATTTTTTGCCAACAATAACATTCAATTCATCAGGGAAATACTCCGCTGTGTTCTGCCCATGTTTGGTCATTAATTCATACGCGGAAACACCATTACACATCTTGCTAATATTTGTGTCAAAAACAACAAATGGTGCTGATCCGGTCTCATCAATAACCCTCAATATCAACTTGAACCTAATTTTGTAATAAACATTGTATTATTTCAATTTAAAAGTAAAATTGTAATTAAAATGTAAAGGTTTTAACAATATATAATAAAGGGAGAGTAAAATTGTTACCTTGGAACCACCTGGTAAATTGTACCATGATAAGCGCAACTGTATGCCTTTTTGGAACCTGAAGATGTAGATTTTTTTGCCATATTGTTGCACCTTTTACATGTATCATAACACCAGCCGTGTTCTTTGTGGATTCGATGTACTTTTGCATAAAGTACAACTTCAGTGCCCTGTCAATGATAAAGATAAATATTATGTTTGTGCCTGTAAAATAACAAAAAGCTATGTAAATGCTGTGGAAAGAGTTTGGTTGTATAATCGAATAGTGATGGCTTACTGGTTGGAGAGCTGGGATACCACCGATAGTTGATCTGACCGTGTGTTTGAAAAACATCTCAGGTGTGATCTTGTCAACAGGAGGGGTGAATACCTCAATCTTATGGTCACCGTCAGCGTAACCTTCTTTGGATGTGTACCTAAATTGATTAAAAAATTAACTATTAACGAAATGAAGCGTTTGGTAAACATATTCGGTAATTAAACAAAAAGATAGAATAACTTACATTTCTGATAAGGTTTTAAAAGGTACCATTTTGAGGGGTCGTTTAAGTCCTTATTTGATCACTTTTGTATCCGTTATTGCTTAATATCGTTCCTTTTCACTTTTTAGGTCTCGTGAAGGCAAAATGCTGGAATGACACTTATTTGGACAGAAAGGCGCGAATATATGAAGAAAATGGCCAAAGTCGAAATCGAGACACTCACAGTTGCTGAATGTAGAAGGCGACGGCGTCAGGTGCTATTTGCGACGCCGTCGGAGAATTATTGTGACGGGACAGAACTCAAAACTCGTATTTTCAAGAGACGGCGTCTAGTGGTGAAAGAGTAGGCCGTCGCTACTCAGACGGCCTAGATGCAATCCAGACGACGTCAGAAGCTGAAGAGGACGGCGTCACGGACATAAGGTGACGCCGTCGCAAGGTTAACGTGGCCAAGACGAAACCCTAATGGCGGCGACACGACGGCGTCACTAAACATAAGGTGACGCCGTCGCAATTGTAATCTTATATATAGAATCCGAATTTTTCAGTCTTTGTGTGGAGAGTCTTTGGAGTAAAAACCTAAAACCGAACCTAAGGTGTCTTGTACAGTATTTTAGGGTTTTTAACCCTATCTTACACCAAGATAAGTCTTTACTTCATTAATTCAATTATGTCTTTGATTATTTGTGTGTATGCTTGCATGTTCTCCATGTCCGGCTAATTTATTTGTGTGTTTGCTTAGGAAGTATGAAACTTAATTATTGAATATTGATTGGTTGTTTCTTATCTTAGTTGATTTATGATCTAGTAATGCGATAGGTCATCCGTTGTGCACTTAATGCTTGATTCATCTTTGTGAACCTTAGAGTATAATTACCTGAGTGATTGTAGGCTAAACCATCCGAAAAGCGCCTTAGAGTAGGAGTCTATAATCTCTAGTGGGTTTGTAGACAAGACCCTTTGGTAAGTTCAAAGAGTTAGGGAGAAACGCATACCCTACAACTTTAGATACACAACGCAACTAGGAATAAGACGTGACACTCAACCATCAATAGGAGATAATTAAGGAGTAATACAAACTAAGTAAACACATCTTTAAACTATCATACGAGCACACATTAATTAGACATAGACTCCCACAACCTTAGTTTAGATAATTAGATAATAGTAGAGTAATCGGTAGAAATACCAACCCCCCAAATCCAATACCCGAGATTCGTACCTTTCCATTTTCATAAAATATAAAAAGATAAAAAATAATCTTCCTCAACCTTAACCTTAGCGTAGTAACTCCCTACTAGCATTCCTATTCCCCGAGAGAACGATATCAATACCCGTGGCTTACCCTAATTACTACACTACAACGATTAGGTTCACTGCCTAGGGTGTTATAAAACTTGCTCGAAGAAAAGGAAGTTCCTTTGACCCCGAACGACGCGTGTAGCGTTATCAAGTTTTTGGCGCCGCTGCCGGGGAATAGAATAGCTAGTTAGTAGTCCACCTCGTTTAGGTTTCTTTGCTTGATTCCTATCAAGTAAATTTTTCTTATTTTTTTTAGATTTCTCTTAGTCTATCCCCCTTCTTCGTAACCTTTGTTCGTAACACCCATCACTCTTCATCATGGAGAATGATAACCAACCATCACTTAATAACCCAACACATAAAATTTCAATGTCACTCAAAACCCAACCCAATAACCAACACAACCGTCGAAGCCGATATGTGAGTAGAAACACCGACCTTCAGGATTTGCAGAAAATATTCGATAATACAATTAGGGAAGTTGTTGAGAAAGTAGTCAGCGCTGCTATAGTTGGTTCAATGATTAGCAGTAATTCGGAAAATGGCATGATAAACAACAACGTGGATGTGGAAAATAGTGCTTACTTCAATCTTTACCCCACTAAGGAAGAGGTTACGTACCATCAATACATAATCAATAATCCACGATCACCCATCATTAGGATATGCCCAAAGATTAGGAGAGGAAATCCCTGGAACCTAAAAATCCCTTGTATGATCGGATATAGGAGTGTCGACCACGCTTACATAGATACGGAATCCCCCATCAACGTAATGTCATCTGCTGTCTACAATGACATTATGAATGAGCGACTCAATATTAGGAGAGACCCTAAGTATCCGGGAGGAGTTTGCAACTTTGTGGGAAGAGTCAAGGACGTGCATGTCTTTATAGGAAATTTCACCTACCTATTTGATTTTATGGTTCTAGAAGATGTAGGATGCGTCATTGACTATAGTTTATCCCAAGTAGTGCTAGGGAAACCGTTTGTTGAAACATCTAGAATGAGCCATAACAAGCATGATGGAACGGTTAGGTTCAAGGAAGGAACCGGTGAGATCACCTATAGGATGCCTTGGAAAACAACTGAGTATGGCCACTTGTCCATTTATGATCGAGACAACATCAAAGCTTTTGAGGACAAAAGCAAGGAAGATGTTGAAAAAGGTTATAAATTCATGTGGGAAAGAAGGAGGCATTATTATAAGGATTGCTTGACTTTAGGGCCTAGGTATAGAGTCGATGAAGATTTTGTCAACATGATAGAATTCTCATTGAGGATGCGTGAGGAAACGTAGGAGCACGACTACGAGTCTAGCTACAAGACTCTTAAATAAAGAAAAGCGCTTCGTGGGAGGCAACCCATGCTTAATTGTTTGCTTGTTAGTGTCATATATCTTTTATTAATTGTTTATCCTCATGTTTAAAATTGTAAAAATGCTTTATTTTGTTTTTAACCTCGTCTTAATTGCATATAAAGGTATTTTACATAAGGGATAAGTGTAGGGAGGATTACACACGTTTTCAAAAGAAACGTAAACATGAGAATAACAATTAACTAAAAGATATATATGTTTGTTTGTTCGAGTCAAATGCTTGTATCGAGTCATAATGAATGTTTTGCAGAAATTTTTCCAGATTCTAAAGATGTAAATTTTCCAGAATTTTTTCCAGAAAATCGCAGACCAGTTTTTGTCAGGATAACCTGACGGCGTCAGGATTGCAACCTGACGGCGTCAGGAAGGAGTAAAAACATCAGATTACTTTTTCTCGTTTTCTGAGCTACTTATAAATTTTTGGAATTTTCCAGGTCTTAATTTTCTTAGAAATTCTGTAAACATCCATTCCACAAGCATTATATCTTAGTTTAAATCGAGTCTTATATATATTATTACCGCCGATTTTACGCGAAGGTTTCGTTTGTTTTCTTCAAGTGTGCAGGTTGAGTTTGTCAAGAAGAAGTTACATAAGATTGGAAGGAGCTTTTCACGCAATAATTCTTCTTGGAAAAGAGTTTAACCACCACTTTACACGGATCCTACCGAGCTAATCAGGGGAGTATTAGTTTCTTTCGTTTTTAATTACCTTCCATTATCATAACTTTGATACTTTCGGGGAACATTGGGGACAATGTTCAGTTTAAGTGTAGGGAGGGAAAATAAAACGGGAACTTTGAAACTATGCTTATCCTTGATTATTTGTTTCGTCCAATTGTGATTGTGTAATAAACCATGAGAAAATGTCGGTTAGGGTAATTTTGGCACCAAATTTAAAATTTTTCATGACATATAGGAGTGGGCCATTAGTCTTAACAAAAGCGTCTCACGGATAGGAAGTTGCATGACTAGCACAAAAACCCTTTACCACCCAAATTCCACCCAAAATGTGAGGATCGCCCTTAGATTAGTAGGAATTAAAGCATTCATCTTTAATGCTTAGAGTGTGAACCGGTAGTATAATAGATTCTAGAACTTGTTTTGTGATGCATTCCGAGATCGCAAGTGAGGCTACACTTGTGTAGTTAGGAATAACTAAATGATAAGAGGCATTAGGATAACCCTTGTTTGATACATGTAATATAATTACTTCTTCCACTTCGGTTGAGTAATTCCCCCACACCCTTTGCGTTGTACTCATCTTTAGTACACGATACCCCTAGTTAACCCCTCAGAGCCTATCCTTTTCGCGGTTCTCGTGATGTTTCGGTTTTTTTCGGAATATCAATGAAGAGCATTGTTTACACCCCACCCCCAAATATACACCCAAATCGCCTTAGCCTACCCCTTATGCACTCACTTTTAGTGCAAATATTTGTTATCACCCTAAACCCTTAGTTCAATTATCTAGTTGCTTGCATAAGTTGCTAAGTCGAGTCATATCCTTTGTATACAGTTTTGGGATGATTGGGATTCATGGGAAAAGTTAAAGTTTATGAAATGACGGGAAGGGAACGTTAAATTCAAATTCCCTTTGTTTGCGTAATAATGTACCCCAAGTGTTTTGATCTTTTCAAATCGGGTCAAATTAGTGTTAGAGTAATAAAAACTCAAGTGTAGGGATGTGCTCATAAATCCCTAGTATTTTGATGTTATCGTAGAGGATGGTAGAGTAAAAGTGTATGATTAAAAAAAAAAAAAAATCGAACAAAAAAAATAGAAAAAGAGAAAAAGAAAAAAAATAGAGTGTAAAAAAAAAAAAAAAAAAATATATATATATATATATATATATATATATATATATATACGGGCTACCATCCTACATCTATCTTTAAATTTATGTTTGTTTATTTCAGTTATCTAGAGTTTAGAAGTGTCGAGTCTTGGCTTAGCAACGCCATTCTTCATATGCATTTAACATAGAGATTTTTGACTTACCACCACTAAATAGCCTATCCCACCAAACCCTTATTTCCTTACCGTAAGCCTAACGTTACAACCCTTTAAAAGACCTCTTTGATAGTCTTTCCTAGGTGCTTACGCCAAAGCGATGGAGGTTTGATCTATTCTCAAGCCTATGGTAATCTATGTACTAGGACCGGTTAATGAGTGTTTATCTTCCATTTCCTATATTGTTATATTTCATTTATACACCCGAGAGAGATGTGAGTATCCAAACACCCCATGTGAGGTGCTAGTATGTAATTTCCGTGCTTGTTATGACTTTTGCGGGGCTTATATGTGTTGTGGACCGTTTTGAATTAATGCTTCATGACCCCTAACTTATAAATTAATTGGCTAAAAGCACATTTGCTTGAGGACAAGCAAATAACAAGTGTAGGGATATTTGATAAGGTTTTAAAAGGTACCATTTTGAGGGGTCGTTTAAGTCCTTATTTGATCACTTTTGTATCCGTTATTGCTTAATATCGTTCCTTTTCACTTTTTAGGTCTCGTGAAGGCAAAATGCTGGAATGACACTTATTTGGACAGAAAGGCGCGAATATATGAAGAAAATGGCCAAAGTCGAAATCGAGACACTCACAGTTGCTGAATGTAGAAGGCGACGGCGTCAGGTGCTATTTGCGACGCCGTCGGAGAATTATTGTGACGGGACAGAACTCAAAACTCGTATTTTCAAGAGACGGCGTCTAGTGGTGAAAGAGTAGGCCGTCGCTACTCAGACGGCCTAGATGCAATCCAGACGACGTCAGAAGCTGAAGAGGACGGCGTCACGGACATAAGGTCTATCTTTAAATATACGGGCTACCATCCTACATCTATCTTTAAATTTATGTTTGTTTATTTCAGTTATCTAGAGCTGAAGAGGACGGCGTCGCAAGGTTAACGTGGCCAAGACGAAACCCTAATGGCGGCGACACGACGGCGTCACTAAACATAAGGTGACGCCGTCGCAATTGTAATCTTATATATAGAATCCGAATTTTTCAGTCTTTGTGTGGAGAGTCTTTGGAGTAAAAACCTAAAACCGAACCTAAGGTGTCTTGTACAGTATTTTAGGGTTTTTAACCCTATCTTACACCAAGATAAGTCTTTACTTCATTAATTCAATTATGTCTTTGATTATTTGTGTGTATGCTTGCATGTTCTCCATGTCCGGCTAATTTATTTGTGTGTTTACTTAGGAAGTATGAAACTTAATTATTGAATATTGATTGGATTTTCTTATCTTAGTTGATTTATGATCTAGTAATGCGATATGTCATCCGTTGTGCACTTAATGCTTGATTCATCTTTGTGAACCTTAGAGTATAATTACCTGAGTGATTGTAGGCTAAACCATCCGAAGAGCGCCTTAGAGTAGGAGTCTATAATCTCTAGTGGGTTTGTAGACAAGACCCTTTGGTAAGTTCAAAGAGTTAGGGAGAAACGCATACCCTACAACTTTAGATACACAACGCAACTAGGAATAAGACGTGACACTCAACCATCAATAGGAGATAATTAAGGAGTAATACAAACTAAGTAAACACATCTTTAAACTATCATACGAGCACACATTAATTAGACATAGACTCCCACAACCTTAGTTTAGATAATTAGATAATAGTAGAGTAATCGGTAGAAATACCAACCCCCCAAATCCAATACCCGAGATTCGTACCTTTCCATTTTCATAAAATATAAAAAGATAAAAAATAATCTTCCTCAACCTTAACCTTAGCGTAGTAACTCCCTACTAGCATTCCTATTCCCCTAGAGAACGATATCAATACCCGTGGCTTACCCTAATTACTACACTACAACGATTAGGTTCACTGCCTAGGGTGTTATAAAACTTGCTCGAAGAAAAGGAAGTTCCTTTGACCCCGAACGACGCGTGTAGCGTTATCAATTTCCTTGAATGATGTGATGGCCGGGATTTCCTTGTTAATGAAAATCCTACTTCCGAAAAGTGAGTTGTGGACTGCAGGCTCATCTGAATAGAAAGTACAAATACAGAGCGGGTTAACAAATTACAAATACTAATTTCATGGTACACTTAATTGGTAGTATTTATTTGTTTCAAAAGAAATAGTTAGTGTTACCTCGGAAATATTTCACTTTTGCAAGCTGCAAAACAAAAATGACCAGACCGATATCCTCATTGTTAGCATACTGATTAAACATTTCAGCCCAGCTGTCCCAGAAAGTACATTTAACTCTTGTTCCCCTGAAAATAGAACGGGAAACAATTATAAGTTTTAGGAATGTAATATTCTAAACTGTACATAAAGCGTATAAGTTTTAATGTAGAATGAATGTCTCAAATAATTCATACTCTTTGTCTTCAATGACAATAGTGCGTCTGACTTTTTTCACAAGAGTATTTGGAACTTGCATAATATCACCAATTGCTACAATAGCTCCAATAACATCTGCATTTCAAGAATATAATGTAAGCTAAACTGACGGCGTGGTATTTGAATTATTGTGGAAATAAAAATAGTGTGTGTTAAGTAAGTAAGCTTACCAACAGAATCCTTTTCATTGTATTTCTTACTCAGAATCTGACTAAAAGGTTCTAATTTGAATCCGAAGACATCATCATCAAAGTGGTCAATCCGTGTAACTTTGGTTGACTGAAAAAATGTTATTTTGTATATGTGATTCTACAATGGTAGTATACCATTGTTCTCACCAATACTGAAATCAGTAATGATATAACAATGACCCTGTTGGAAAAGGGGTTCAAACCGATACATGTCATTGTTCCGTGCAGTACATTGGATGCGATTAACTGCAAAAATTGGTTAGAATGTGTTAAGATAAAGCTACATGGTTTGAAATTAAAAATACAGATTGTATGTGATTATAAAGATGATATTTTTAAAAGTACCTGCGTATCCTGTAACACGATATCAAAACTGTACGGTTGCTTTGGTTTCCCAGCAGGATGGCTATGCCACATTGAAATACACCTTCCTTTGATTTTTATGTTATCAAGCATTGGATCTATCTGATCCAAGGAAGTGAATTCCAAATCACTCTGAGATGCAGCATTTTTCCCTTTATCATTCACTGCAGAACTCTTAACGTTGTTACTAACATTGCTTTCAGCTTCAGTAATGAAATCTTCTGAAAATGTTGAAAAAATGATGGGCTTTAAAAAACAATGACTTTGGAAATAAACGACACAGTTGGTAAAAAGCATCCAAAACAGATATTTGCGAAAACGATACGGTTGGTAAAAAGCATCCAAATTAGTAACATCTAGTTGCATCTAAAACATAAGGGATTCATGACATTAGCAAGTTCTACTAATGTTTCCTCAAGTTAAAATAAACTTTCAACACATATTAGTGATACTAATGGCTACACTTTTCAATCAAATGCATTTATCTAAAAAATTCTGCATCTAATTACAAACACATTTACAATCAAATGCAGTCATTCAAAACATTCTGCATATAATTAGAAACAAATTCATAACATTTATCATTTATACAAACATGTGGGTATAAAAAAGAATATGAGATAGTTAAAAAACTTACTTTGGTATCCAAAAGTCATGGTGAGATAGTGGTTTTTCCGATCGAATGATTGTGATATGAAGTGTATCAACACAATCGTTCAATTTATAGCCGGATGGTTTAGGGTTAACATTGAGATTCAAGAAAAAGCTTGATATCAATCTTTTAATTATCACCATATCACTGGAACAATTTAACACCATCTCAAATTAATTGATACGCGTTTCACAAACAATTTTGAATCATCACCAAAAATAGGATGATTTGGTGATTTTCAAAGAATGAATCGAGACTTGTTTAAGGATCAAGGGATGTTCAGTTTAATTTTGGGCAATAAAAATGCAATTGATTGTGTTGTTGAAAATCAGGGATGGGGGGTTTCGGGTTGTGAAAGCGTGTGTTCTTGGTTGTGTTTATGGGGAAGGCGTGTGTTTTTTTACTGTGGGAGCGTGAGAATAAATAGGTGGCATTTCCACGTAATTAATTTTAGACATGCTGGCATTTAGGCATGCCAAGTGGCATATGTGACTCAGCATGTTCCTCTATTATATATGTGGGGAGATTGGGATTATGTATCTGTAGGCCGCTCACTATTAAACTTTATACTTGTAGGCCATTTATTTATTAAAATTAACTTATGGGCCACCCAAATAGATATTTATTTTCGTTTATACTAATCTCCTTCAAATTCTTGCCGAAAATTTATACATTTGCTAGAGTAAAGCTAATTTTAACATATCAGAACAATAAATTAACATTTTTAAACGTAAAATATTAGCTAAATTATCATAAATCATCTCTAACTATATGAAGTTGAACTTAAATAATGGATAAAACTGATATTTTACATTTCTATAGTTATTTGTATTGTTTGAATATGTTATATTTAGCTTTATTCTCGTTATTTCAAAGATTTTCAAGAAAAATTTATCCGAAATTGGTATAAATGAAAACAAATAAATAAATGGGTGACCTATAAGTTAGTTTTGATAAATGAATGGCTTAAAAGTTAAAAGTTTAATAGTTAAGTGGCCTCCCAATACATAATCCTTTAAATATTTTATTGAACGAAATTTCACTTTTTCTTGTATCATAATTTGATATTTGGTAACCGAAGGAATGGTGTGCTGACTAGGAAAAAGAAACTAGTTTTGAAATATCGGATTGATAAAAGGGAAAATGTCATGAACTTGTGTGGGCTAAACAAAACTATAACAAGAACGTCTATAATGATGGAAGGGTCGAAAAACCAAAAACAAAGGCATGAAAATGGGATTTGAGGTATAGAGAATATATTCCCAAAAAAAATCTCATACTGATGAGGAAACAAGGCACGTTACTCTTGGAGCACAAGATATCGCAATGACGGATAACACGTTATTTGTATGTCACCTCACCGTCACATCATTCACCTCCCAATAACACACCAATAACTAAAACACCCTCCCGCATAACACACAACTAACATATTATTGGGTGTCACAAAATACCCCACTAAAAACACTCACTCACTCACACTCAAAAAAACAAAAAACACAAAATAAACAAATGGCTTGAGCCATTTCACTAGCTCATATGTGTTTGGCTTACCAATGACACAAAGTGACAGTACCATTTAGCTCACCAATGGCACGAAAATAAGACGAATGACATGTTAAATGTTATGCATACCGTGTGCTCTTACAGTTACATGTAATCGAGCTCATAGGTCGATGTCAAAATAAAAAGTGGTTTGTGTCGCAAGTTTATCTCGAACGTAACACAACAAAACGATTTACTTTATGTAGTTTTTTTATAAACTTATTTACTGTATGTAGTTTACTTCAATTTTTATTTTCGTTTATTCCAAAAGTTTTTAAAATAGGAGTTGATACTCCCACCAATTTTTTTTAATGTAAATAGTACCATTTTACACAAGTTATAAAGCTCATAATATAATACCGCAATGCACAATTATAATATTTGCATCAAAAAATATGAATAATTGATACATACCTTATATCTTTTGATGCATGTACTATAATTTTTGCATTACAGTTTATACTGTAGAATACTGTAATGTACAAATTATAATACATGTATTAAAAAATGTGTGTGAGTATCACCCTCTAAAAATATGATGGGAGTATCAACTCAATGTCAAAATACTACTAGTACCTTTTACCAAGAAACATGAAATTTAAGCTATGGTCAAGTCTCATCAATAAATCCTAACCATAGGATAACCTCGAGATACAACCCAACTGGTCAATATTCAAGTCTTCTTTCCTTTGACCAAATATTTTGTGCTCTCCCTATTCTACCCTCCACACTCCCTTTATAAGCCCCTCAATTATTTAGGGTTTCATATATTTTTATTTCAGTTTCTAGGGTTTTAAAAAAAATGGGTGAGGAGAGGAAGACAGGGACAGTGAAGTGGTTTAATGACACAAAAGGGTTTGGATTTATAACACCAGACGATGGAACTGAAGATCTCTTTGTTCATCAGTCCTCCATTAAAACTGATGGCTTTAGAAGTCTAGGTGATGGTGAGACTGTTGAGTATCTTGTTGAGACTGGATCTGATGGTCGGAGCAAAGCTGCTGACGTCACTGGTCCTGATGGTGCCAACGTTGTTGGCAGCACCCGTGGCGGCGGAGGAGGCGGCGGTGGTGATCGTTATGGCGGAGGCGGCGGCGGTTATGGTGGAGGCGGCGGTGGTGGAAGGTATGGAGGCGGCGGAGGTGGTGACAGGTATGGAGGAGGTGGTGACAGGTATGGCGGAGGTGGAGGCGGTTATGGCGGCGGTGGCGGCCGTGGAGGCGGCGGAGGTGGTGGGTGTTTCAAGTGTGGTGAGAGTGGTCACATGGCTAGGGATTGTACTCAGGGTGGTGGTGGTTATGGAGGCGGCGGTGGTGGTTATGGCGGTGGTGGGCGTGGCGGCGGTGGACGTGGTGGAGGTGGCGGCGGTGGAGGCTGCTACAACTGTGGTGAAGATGGGCATTTTGCTAGGGAGTGTCCTACCAATGGTGGCGGCCGTTAGATGGTTTTCCTTTACTTTCAAGATCTGCTGCTGATAAAGTGTGTGTTTTTCCACACTTTCACTATGTGTTTTTAAGCTTAATTTAGTTTTTATGTTTTTAATGAATGTTATGATGGTATGGATTAATGGTTTCACCATTTTGAAGATTGTTATTAGCTTCTATATGATATGGTAATTTGGTTGGTTATTAACTTGTTATTAATATCATGTTGATGATAAATTGGATCTAAAAGTTTGTTTGGGATAAATTTGGATGAAGATCAAATCTAGGGTTTGGACTGTTTGGTGAGGTGGATATTTGTTTTCTTGTTAATTTGTCGTTTGTATGTATAGTATGGATATGGTTGCTAATTGCTATGATATTTTCTGTTGTAATGGATATAGGCGTATTGCTTCGAGTCTTTTATAAAAGAATATACTATGATAGTATGATGCAATTGAATTAGGCATGTGTCTTCAACATTTCAAAACAGGTCAGAATTTGAAAATATGGTAGTGTTTGGGTTAACAATGATTTTATACATCTTTCAAACCTCTTTTATCAATCTTTAAAAGATACATATTCTTGGTACTGGTATATCTTATTCACTCACAGTTAATTTTTGGACTTAAGTGTTTATCATGGGTTTGATTTCGTCAATTGGAAGGGTAGGGATGTTTTGGGTAGTTGGTTGCATTAACATACAATGAAAGAGATGACCAAAACTGTTGCTGTTAACAAAAGTGCAAGTGCTTTTTTGCTTGTAGCTACGTCAAAACACAATTTTGAAATACTAGTACTTGGCAAGTTGGCATTGTGTATCGAGTTATATTTGTGTGCATTTTAACCGTTGGTAGGCGACACTTATATGTGTTTTGAAACCTGGTTTGGCCGGTTGACCCGTTTTTGCCCCAAAAAATGGGCTAAAATTAACCAATTTTTTGAGGCATGCGACTCCAGTTTGACCCGCCAAGTTTCATGTGACCCGAGTAAACTCGGTGTACCAAATTCGGCCGTGTTTGATATTTTCCCTTTTTTTTTTATATTTTGGAAAATGTGTAACATAAGTTTGGACCGAACGTGATGATGAATAATGTTGTTTTTAAGTTTAAAACTTGCATCGTCGTTGAATTGTACGTGTTTGGTATTGTAAATATATGTTTTATAAACCTATAGTGTGAATGGGATTGAACTTTTTAGGCTTTATGTTTGTTTCGTATTAAAAATTAAAGGTTTTATAGATGTTTAATGAGCCGAAATATTGCAATATACTTAAATGGAAAGCCGGGTTGACCCGCGGCCCAACCGGTTGAACCGGTAACCCGATAACTCGATCGGGTCGATTTGAGACCCGGTTTTTAAAACATTTTATATGCAATGGTAGTCGCTCTACGTATATTTAGCCATTTAGGCAACGTTGCTCCTCATAACAGAGGAAGTTACGACAATCTGAATTAGCTCACATGTGGACTAAATGCAGCTTTCACAAATTGTTGTTCTACATGTTACTTGCACGAGGTGTTGCGAATCTGTGAGTTGTCCCATGGGGGGATGATTGGTACGCACATAATTTCAGTATAGTCGCGCAAGTCCAACCTTTTTATACCATGTACAACACCATGTTTGGTGGCAAGAACCAATTACGACACCATGTTTCACCAAAGAACCCAAATAAAGATGCTAGAATTATATTATGACACAGTTTCACTTGTATCAAACAATGGTTTAAAAGAAGGTAGAATGCTGCACTAAAGGTTTAAGCAGGGGAACCCACATAGGCAAACTATCTGCTAGACCTCATGTATTTTTTAACAGTTAGACATCGGATCAAATCCAATCTAACTAGACAGGGCTCACAAGATCACTAGAGAACCTAAACTTGGCACTTTTCAAATATGGTGGTACTGAAAGACGGTAACAATTGATGTGTTCTACTGTCATTATAATAAGCAAAAGCAGAACGTTAAATTTGATTCAAAGATGTCATAAAAAGAGTTTCTTAAGACAAAATTTGGTAGATGTCATTAAAAGCTCTAATAAGCAGTCCGGATATTTTTTTACACTTTCTGTTCATATAACTCTTTTTAGGTCTGCAAATTTAACAACCCACGAGAATATGACGTTTCTTAAGCAACTTTAATCCTTACTGGCCTTGATTTATATAGTGATTTGGTATACCTGAGCATAAGGTTCAACCCATGTAACATGAGAACAAAACGCAAAAATAAAGGACTGTTTGGATTGTTTATTTGTATTTACAAGTAGAAACTATACATTTTCTTATAAGAAAATTGAAATAGTTTTTGGACTTTCTACTGCTGTAACTAACAGATAAGCAGATAGTTAGATAAGCAATATTCTGAATAAACGGCTCGTGAACTATTTACTTTCATCATCGAATAAGGAGATCATCACAAACAATTTTATTCTAACCAAAATATATTTAAAGGGATCTGTATGATGTATCAAAATTCGATATTAAAAACCCTCTGTTATATATTTATATGTCTGCATCATTGTAAATAAAAGAACACACACTCATATGCTCTTGATAATGTTTCTGTTTTTTATGTTTTAAATAGTGATATGGAAAGAACTTTAGCATATAGAAGTCTACTGATACACTTGTTAATTCTCCATATTTAAAACCAATAACAACTAACGACGACAACAACAATAACAATACCTAATCCCACCAGGATTAGCAATCAACAATCTTGGTGATTGGAGAAGTCTTACTGTTAATGGGGTGGACATTGGTAGCATTTGGTAAAGTATCCAAATGTGTCGATTTGATGTACAAAGTTTGTTACACTTGCCCAACCTCCAAATCCAACAATGAGTACCCATATAAGTATATAACTACAAAGAAACTGATGGTATATGTACCTACCCATCGTCCAAGAAACTTTGGTGGTGGCTCCACTGCGTTTTAAGCAATAAAACATTTATATACAAAGTTACGGACGAATAATGAATATAAAGGGTATGCACTATGCACTACTATAACAATATGGTTAGCACATTTCAATTTTTGTATGAAATGATAAACTTTTGGGATTATTATGTGCACACATACCTCTTTTTGCAGTGGACGATCTGAAAGTGAACATTTAAGCAATAGCGGGATGATGTAGACAGTGAAATTAACGGAAAGTGATGCAACGACTGAATTGATAGGCCCAAAAAAACAAGGAAAGATGAACGCCAGAAACCATATAGGGGCAATCCCAGGCAACCGGGATATAGCATGCTTGCACATGCTCTCGCACCAGTGCTCCCTGATTGCTTTCTCCCACATTATAAGAACTAAAATCGGCTTTTACATTTAAATATAAGTTTATTAAAGTAATAAATCACATAGTGATCACGCATACCGTATCCCCGAACTGTTAAAGTCCGGACCCTACAAGATACAACCAGCAAATGGCCAAATAACCAGAAATGACCTAAAGCCTCGGATGGTCAAAACTAACACCTCCGAACTAGACTAAGGTCTGGAACCCACATCGGAAGGAGGAAAGCCATTCACGTGGATAACTGTAGCGGGACATTCCTTAACTCCACAGGGCTTAACATGATCCGCGGAAGGTTATCATAATGGAAGGACGGACCGTCCTCAGGACTCAAGGTCTAGAGAAACCCATTGTCCGACTCAAAGTGGTAAAGAATATAATATGGGATCACAAAATAAACATATGCATGCCAAAAGGAGGAAAAGAGGCGAATTGCCGACCAAGGGCAACATTCCATAGCACGGAGCACGGATGGCGAAGCATAAAGCAAGTCAAATGGTAGACTTCAAGGCAAGCATCTTATAACCCACTGGTTTAAGGATGCGCCGCACCCCGTAATTTCCAGAACACGACAAAGTCGTTTGCCTATAACTACAAATGCAATAATTCCTCCAACGGTACGAAGAACACACACATAATCTTAATTCTCTCACTAGATTTCTTACTAATACGTCCGAGGTTGATCGTGGAATCCCTTCTCACGGTGAGAGTGATGGTACTTTCTTTCTTAGCAAGAGATCACAAACATATTCACTTAGTCCAAATCAACACACACAGACACACACACTAACCCACCTTTAATAGATTAAAAAAATCAGAAAATAAAATGAATTAGACTTTTCTTCTTTGACGTCGCGCCAGTCAATTCACGTAGGAAATGGCACCGGAGGAGTGGTTTGTGAGGTAACGCCGAAACGGCGACGCCAAATGAGCTAACACGTGGGAATGACGCCGGTTAGGTGTGATGATACCTATCGCTCTAAGAATAAAACTTAACCCAATTACCTAAATGAACTAATAATAAACTTGTTTTACGAGAATGGACCAGATTTTATCATTTTACAAAAGTGAACCATGTGCTTTTGTCAAATACTTCGTACTCCTTTGTCAGTCACTAGGACTAAGATTTTCTCAAGTTGTTGATACAACTTGAGTCAAGTTAGGCTATTGTAAGCCATTGGATTTGATCCAATGGTTCAAATCAAAAGAAGTTCTTTTGATTTGAGCCATTGGATCAAATCTAATGGCTCATAATTACACAACTTGACTCATGTTGTATAACAAAACTTGAGAGGATCTTGCTCCCAATCACTAAGAGATAGTATAGATACCCACTTGCTTTTAGACCACAATTCAAGGCATGTAGGCTGCATTATATAGCTGTTACCTCCATGTCTTCCAAACTTTTTCTAAATATCAAAGTAATCTACTCGTCCAACAAATCGCCCAGTGATATTAAAATACTTTACTCGCCCAGCAAATTGCAGCAAAATAAAGTTGGTTAGTCGCCCAACAAATCGCCAGAAGTGTCGCCTACACCTTTCAGTCGCGTACAAAATCGCCTACATTTTTCAAAGACACGTGTACGGTTGAAATGATATTTAGAATTGAATCTAATGGATGATATGTATACGTCTATTTTGGTAAAATAAATGGGCAAAGTTCACTTTTGTAAAGTAAGTGTATAAATGTGTCATTTAAATAAATTACTCAAAACTTTGCCGGTCTATATTCTAGTCACTCCGCTACTTAGATTACTATTTTTTTAATGGCAATAAGTACATAGTGAATTTAATATTATTATTATTATGTTGACCTCCTCAAGTATCATTGTTTAGTCTTGTTTATCGAATAAAGTCGGATATTTCTGTCTTTAATGGAATGAGAAAGCTCCGATATTAGGAACTTAGGCAATCTCCAATCATATTATGCAAACCATCATTTTTTTTTTCATATTTAAAGAATGGAGTATCAAAACTCTATCTCTAATCATGCTCAAAATATAAGGCTAGCCCCAGTAATCTGAATCCTCATCGATCGAGTGGTATTGGCGATCGATATCTCGTCGATCGTGTTGCTGTGACAAGTGTCGATCGCCGCATTTTGAAACCAATTGAATCGTGTCCCCGATCGATGAGAAGCAAAGTTTAACGTTACGTTTTACATATCAAAAAAAAAAAAAAAAACCTTGTTACCGTTTGAGGCAAAAAAAAAGAAAAATACAACTAAAACTACCCTATAAATACACAACATATTTACACACTAAACTCACAAAGAGGCGATCAAGGCACGCCACAACCTAGATTTTGAATAAGTGTTGTAATGTTTTAATAAGTTTCGTAATGTTTTAATTTTATTTGAATTATTATGTAACGTTTTAATTATTAATGAAATTTTATTTTGTGTTAAAAATGTTTTTTTTACAAAAAAAAAAAAAAAAAAAAAAAAAAAAAAATTGAACTTGGTCGCCCTTACTGGGGCACCTAATCGCCTGAAGGTCGCCGGAGAGAGAAAGCTGATGTGTCAGAGAAAATGAGGGGGATTGAATCCCCTTACTGGGGGCAACCTAAAGAAAATTCTGAAGCATTACTTAAAATCCTCCATATTTGTAGGATAATTATTCATCTTCCAAAAGTATTATTATTACATTTTGATATCTTTGATTTTTTATTGGATATTTAGTTTATATTTTTTAATTAATTCAATATAAATATGTTTGAAGTTGAAGTTTGGAGGACATGACTAAAATATGACTAAAAGATCTATTTCATCCTTCAATTTTGGTGATTTTTGAGAGACATGGTTGGAGGACTTAGGGTGCATTGTGCGCAAGCGTCAAAAGAACAAGAAAGCCCATTCCTTGCGGGAAACTACGGCAAAACAGAAAAAGATCCTGAGTGGAACTATACTCCCGCAACAAAAACACATTCACCTAGAAAGATAATTAATATTCTATTTCTTATGTGCGTATTGTGTAGTCGTTACGAGTGTTTTAGACTTTTAGGGTTATTTTTTTTCTTGGGTAAAGGGTTACCCCGGTAAAGTATATTAATCACATAAAGTTTAAGTACAATGGAATGTGGCAGAGGTACCACATTTACCTCAAGCAGAGCTTGAACAACCATTAATCGTTTGTGACATGCCACGAAAACGATAAACGACTAAACACAGATAGAAATAAAAAACAGTTATGAATCAACGTACAAAACATAGACCATCTCCTTGCTTTGCCAACCACAAAAAGAGGAGTATAATGATACACATGAGACTGCCTCCTTAAAAACATTCCCAAGAGAAAAACCAATGGGAAAAACCTTGGAGAAGGACAAAAGAGCACATCTCTCAAGTAGAACTCCAATCTTGGACCATAACTGTGACAAGATCTTCCAACAAAACCACGAAAAGCTGATGTAGAGACGTGTAACATTGGAGCACAAAAAGATCAGCAACCATAAACCCTAAACGTCTTAGGCATCTTCCAAAGAGTAAGCAAATGATTCACCATGGTAGTGTTCTTGAATCTGAACGTTTGGAGATTTAAGCGGATAGTAACCATAATAATATCACGAAGGTCCTTCGGAGACCTTTTAGAATTCTTAAAAAGCCGATTGTTCCTCTCAATCCAAATGTGGTATGATGTTGCTGCAAGGAGAAGCCGACCAATAACACTAATTGCCGTACGCTTGTGATCCATAGGATGAAGCCATGCAACAATGTCTTGCAAGCTAGGGGAAACCAGGTCCATACCAGCTAACCCACATACATAAGCCCAAACCTGAGAAGCAAAAGAGCATTCAAAGAAAAGGTGATCATGAGAGTCCGGTTGTGAATCACATAAAGGACACCGAAGCAGGTTTAATTCGGTAGAAGCACCAACATCCCATTGCCTCAGTTTATCCTGCGTTTTGAGACTTTGTCTCATAACAAGCCAAAGATGAAACGCATGGCGGGGAATACAATGCGGGAACCAAACAATACGAGACCAGAACACCTCAACAGCCCGAGGCCTAATAGACTCCCATGCATTCTTAACCGAGAAGTCCAATATCATTCCATTGCGATCACGCCAACGAGTAGTGTCCAATTTAGATTCCACAAGGGAGGGCACATGTAAAAGTCCTAAAACCGGAGCTTAAGTAGCCAAGCTTGAGGCCAATTCCAAGATTCGTTACGGACCAGGTCAACAACCTTATTACGAATATTATATCCTTCATTCGTGATGTCTCTAGGAGATAGAAATTTGATAAGAGGGCAATGAGAACACCACAAGTCATACCAAACAGAAGTATTACAACCATTACCTAATTCGACCCAAACATGTGGTTGAATCAATTCTCGAATATGAAGGAGCTTACGCCATCCCCAACTCATATCCGCCTTAGGAGCAAAGGTTTAAAGGAAAAGAGAAGGTGTAGCAAAGGTCGGAAAATAGGGGAAAAGAAAGGAAATGAAAAGTGGGTATGTTAAATGGTGACGTGAAACTGATGTGTCGAAAGAAAACCCTCAACCAAACCTTCCACATTTTCTTATATAGAAACTTACTTATATTTCGTTAAAGTTAAAGATAATGCAAAAAGCTTGTTAAGATTGTAGCTTAATATCAATCACTCAGACGTGGTCTAGTGGCAAAATTTTTGTGTCTAACATCACTAAAATGTGTAAACTTATAGTTTAATTTTTGCTAGGCGCAAACAACTCTGATGTAATAACGCTAACCTCCTGAAAATAAATGACTTTACCTAATTTGAATTTGAGTAACGATAAGTTTAAACCTTGTATATTGATCAAAAGATCGAAGTCATGGTTTAAATAAAACAAGAAACCCTAGCTTAATATCATGAATCCAATTATCATTTTCAAATTCACGATATACTCGCATGGCATAAGTAAATAAAAACTATAATAAACTAGAGCATGAATATTCAACATACATAAATATTATCTATCATTAATCCATACATCAAAACCGCATTAAAAATAGCACACAAATGTTGAACTTACACTATATAATGGAGCTAAAGGATGGGTATTATCCGTGGTGTCTCTTTACATTATTTGCACCCTACCTGATTGGACAAAAATAATTATTTTATCTATTCTTGTATTCTTTTTCTTCTTAAACATATTAATTGCAACTCTACTAAAATACCATAATTGAGTAGAAATTTTTTCTCAATGTGTGTTATTTTTGCAATAAACTAACAAAAAATACAACAAAAATCAAAGAATACTTAAACAGATTTTTTCTGTTAAAACTGACAGAAAAATACACTAGTGCTTATTATTCATAGAACAAACTCACAAAAATACACTACTAAAAAAAACGCCATTAGCAACAATTATTTTAACAATAAAGAAATCGTTGCTAAATTGTGCATTTAGCATCTAATTTTAGCAATGAAATTATTAACAAAATTGCTATTTTTTTTAACAACAAAAAAATTAGTTGGTATTTTTACAAATGACCATAAATATTTGTTTCTAATTTAGCAATCACTAAGTAATTTCGTTGCATTCTCAAGTTAGCACCCGTCGAATTAGCATCAATTGGTGTTAGTTGCTAATTTGACCGGTGCTAATTTTGGAATGCAACAAAATTGCTTAGTCGTTGATAAATTAGTAACAAATATTTATGGTCATTTGTAAAAATACCAACTAATTTTTTTGTTGTTAAAAAAAATAGCAACTTTGTTAACAATTTCATTGCTAAAATTAGATGCTAAATGCACAATTTAGCAACCATTTCTCTATTGTTGTTAAAATAATTGTTGCTAATGACATTTTTTCTAGCAGTGATATAGTACTAAAAATAAAAGAAAATAAAAGGGAGTGCAAATATAAAAGGAGATATCTTAGACTATAAGGCTAGTCACAATGGTCCGGTCAACCCAATCGGTTGAGCATGGGTGACCCAAGGTTGCCCCACTGTGGCACCATCGGTTGTGTTAGGTTGAGGAAGAAAAATGGACGAACTAGTTCGTTCGTTCGATCGAGTGTTTATCACATGTGTGAACAAAAAAAAAAAAAAAAAAAAAAAAAAAAAAATCCCAGTTTACCACTGTGGCAATTAGGTTGTCGGAGAGAGAAAGCTGATGTGTCAAGGTCGACCCAGGTTACCACTGTGTCTAGCCTAAGGCAAGGAACCACCCCACTCACCTTACACCTCAGCGTCACGTCAACTTTCTCTCTCCTCTAACTTCCACTCACTCTCACTCACTTTTTTGTGGACAAGGTCACTCTACCATCATCTTTCACTAAAATACTCACTTTATAAAAATATATCTCACTAAATACCTCACATAAACTCACAAACAAAATAAATAATTAAGTGAGGCCCGGTTTTTTTACAATCTCACCTGGGTGAGTCGTTCACCTTAAATCCCCTTGGTTTGTGTGACTCGCGTGTGAGTCGGGATGGTAGGCAAAGGAGTCACATATGAGTGTGTAGTTAAGGCGAGTTAGATTTGGCCCTTGCAATCTAGCCTTAGCTACACCAAAGTATAACCAAACCATCTATAACCAAACCATCTACACCAATCCCATTTGATGCATAACCTCATTTATGATGTCATTTTAACATCTTAAGTTTGTTAACTTTCCTAATTCATCACCTTCAACATCTATCACTCGATATTGTTGCAAATTTTCTTAAGTATATATTTGAATCTAGTTTCGGTCACGAAAATGGCTAACATCTTATATTTGTAACAATAACTAACTTAGTAGTAAATGTCAATAATAGATGTTAATTCTGAAAGATTATGAAGAGGAAATAGTTTAGGATGTTATTGGGCATAAAATTATGTTTTATACCTCAAGTTGGCATATTGATGTAGCTAAGTTGGTTACATCTTGATGTAGCTAAGATATTCCCGGTATAAAAGTAGAGGAGGGATAATGGAAAATGAATGAAAATCTTATCCGATCCGCAGCCTTCTACAAATTTTGATTGATATGATGAAGAAATGGTTTCCTCTCACATCTTTCACCTTTTAGCTAAACAACCAGGGATTATATTTCAGGCTCAACGTATTTGGATATTTCAGGCTCAACGTATTTTAATCTGCCCCAACGTATTTTCTTATCATTCTTATTCTTTTTTATTTTAATTAAAAGTGAATCAAAACTATTTTATTTTGATTACAATGATTCAAGAGTTGGTCTCCTCCTCACCTTGGAACATTAAACGGGCTTGCCAAATTAATCTTTGTTTTTCATCATGTAAAAAGATAGGCCTTTATTTACATGCAATATTAGGCTTAATCTTTAACAGGTTGCATGCTTAAAATGTAAAAACAAAAGATGCCTAAAGTTAATTTTTTTAACAGTTGCGATTTCATTAAGCACTAGTAAAAAGCTAGAGAAAATAAAACAAATTACAAAAGGTTTGAACAAGCCGACATCAGATTGCCAATCCACTGTAATCAATTTGGTTTTGCATTCCTACTTTTATGAGAAATCAATTAGCCGGGTAGGAGTTTCACTTCCTCACCAAAGCATGTCTTCTTTACACGGTTTAGAGTTATAGCAAACCCTACTCCGTAATCTCCATAAGACCCAAAGTTTATATTATTTTTCAAATATTAGCAATCGAGGCCTCACGAAATTGGTCCTTATGTATGACGACCAAGATTTTACAAATACAAGGCTAAAGAAAATCAACCCCAAGAATCATCGGCTTAAATAACCGAAGGCCTAAAGCCTTAGAGAGCACGGCGTAGGGGCGTTTGGCACACCATTTGTAAAAAAATGACCAATGGCTCCACCGTAATGCACTGTCGACGGCGCCATTGGTGCGCCGTTCGTCCTTCCGTTGGTGAAACCGGGGGCCGCCGTTGTTTTTTTCTTTTTTAATTCGGACATTAAATAACGGGTGGATGTAACGGATAAAAAAAACCACTTTTCACCTATACATACCACTTTTAACTTATATTTTTCAAACATTCCAACTAAATCACAATTTATATACGCTTTCACATACATTTGGATCCCCTCTTCTATATTTCATACACTTTTAACTTCCATGGAAATTTTTGATAATGAAGCTCGAGCCGAAGAATTATTACGTTTATTAGAATATAATGAACAATTTCTAGCCTTTGATGACGATTGAGCCACTAGTTCAGACATACCCTAAGTCTATGAAGCCGTCTAAGAACGCCTCTTGGATGATTAGTTAGGCGACAATCCAAAGTACACCGAAATGAATTTTAGGAGACGGATCCGAATGAGCCGAAACTATATTTACAAACAATCGAAGGTATAACTAACCATAGCGTTGAACCTATTCCCAAGCACTTTAAAAATTTTAGGTCCCTGCCAAATGCCATTGGTAGAATGAGTATCCACCATATAATGAAATGCACGTCCGCTATACGCAAATTGGCGTACGGGACAATACCCGATGCTTTTGATGAATATTTACAAATTGGTGAACATTGTAGTCGTGATAGTTTAGACAATTTTACCAAATGCATATGGGATTTATACTTGGAGGAGTATTTAAGAAAACCCTCACCAAATGATATTATGAGGATATATGAAAAACAAAAAAACTATCATGGGTTTGCGGGTATGCTTGGTAGTATAGATAGTATGCATTGGGAATGGAGAAATTTTCTAAATGATCACAAAGCACAATTCAAATGGGAGATCACAAATATCCGACTTAAATGCTTGAAGTAGTTGCATTAAAAGATTTGTGGATTTGGCATGCCTTTTTTGGTGTAGCGAGTTCCAATAACTACCTAAATGTTCTATATCAATCGAATTTGTTTGACAACCTCATTGACGATGTAACTCCCAAGGTCCCGTTTATAGTGAATGGTAAAACATACAACCAGTGTTGCAAAAAGCAGCCTAGAAGGCCGCCTAGGCGCTAGGTGGTTATACATAGTTGCGATTTTGGGAAAGTCGGCCAAACTAGGTGGCAAGGTCAAAAGGCGGTCAAACATCCGCCTAGGCGGGTCAAATCGGCCAAATCGGTCGACTAGGTCAATGTCGGTAAACAAATTGGCCAATTTTTGGTGGTTAGATATTGTGGTTATTGTGGTGTTTTCTGGTGGATAAGTTGCAAAAGAGGAGGGAGAAGATGAAGGGAGAAGAAAAGGGGCGGTATTTCTAATTTCAAGCTAACCTATAATTACTATGGTTTTTAAGTGGTTTTTTGAGCCCAATAATTAGCTTACACAATTACCCAAGAATAATGATAACATCAAATAGTCCTGACTTTTAAGTGTCAATTTTCCTCAATAGTGCTCGTATTTTATATCATTTATATGGATTTACGCTTGTATTTCTTTATATTTCACTTTCAGGTAAATTATGAGTATTGGAGCTTATGAGAAGCGGATTTGGAGGTTTTCCTAAAGATTTATGATAGTATGCCAACTGTGAAGAAGCTACGACGTAACGTTTTCTCTCACATTACGCCGTAGCTAGTGTTTTGACTCAGACAACCAACTTAACAGCAATTACGGCGTAACTCCCAACTAAGGTTACGCCGTAATCATCTAGGTCAAGAAATATTTTGCGCCTCCATCAACTACGCCGTAACTCCTCACAGGCATTACGCCGTAGTCCTCCCAAAAGAGATCTGTATTGAAGATACGGCGTAACCTTTCCCAAGTGTTACGCTGTAACCTACTTAACGAGGGTATTATTTGGAGAATTATTAAAGTTACGGCGTAACTCTCAACTAAAGTTACACCGTAACTAGGATCGTGCCTATAAATACAAGCCCTAATTTCTGCATTTCACATCATTCACTCACAACTCAAAGTCAGAGAACGCGAAGAGGGTTCCAAAGGCATATCATTCGGAGCATACGGAGCCATCTCCAAGGAAGGAATCACTCCATACGGATAAGCATTAGCGATCATTTTTATCTTTTACTTTCGATTCATGTCTTTCATTATGTTAAACATCGAAATCATTGTTTCTTTTAATATGATCGGCTAAGCACCTTTGGTGCTAGCCTAGTTATGATTCCTTGAATGTTTTGTTAATACAAATAAACCGTAAAAACGTTTATTTATATTTTACGATCTTCTAATGTTTTTTCGATAACAAACGTAAAATCATTTTAACAAAACAAATAAAATACGTAAATATTTTGATTCAATAGTTTTCTAACACACTAACGTTTTCACATAAAACACTAAAACAAGTATAAGTGATTTTATGATTTTGATACATATGTACAACAACTAGTGTTTACATATTGGGTCAACATATACTTAACTAAGTATATACTAAAATGGGTAAAAACAAGTTTATACTAAAATGGGTAAAAAAAAGCATATACTAAATGGGTAAAAACTAGCAAATGGTATTGACCCATAACCCATGGTTTTATACAAACCACTTAACCAAGTTCAATGTATTCTAGAGATACATTGTATCTAGAAAGAAACCCATGGATCAACCCATAACCCATGACCCATGACCCATAACCAAAAATACCCATGGGTAAAGAGGAGCGTCCCACGGATCCCTAGCTTTGTGCTAGACGGATCCCTTGTGGGAGGGATCCGCAGGATCCGGGGAACAATAAGTTTTCTCCTCTTTAAATAGTGAGCCATTTCTTCCTTTTTGCTTACAACTTCACATATACTTTCTCCAAGTATTATATACCTCTAACCTCATATCCAAGAGATCTATGTACTTTGTCTTTTGTTTTTGTGTGATTCTCTAGGTTCCTCTTAAAGGCGAGATCACCACTTCTTGAAGTCAAGCAAGCTCAAGTCCATGAGTTGCCATGCTTCATCATCATCAAGACAACTGAGGTTCTCTTGTTGATAGTTCTTTCTTCCTCTAAAGATGTTGTGTTGTAGGCATTAGTGAAGGATGCCGAAAGTGTCAAGACAAGAGCATTAGTGAAGGGTGCATATCCTCCGTGTCAAAAGCATTAGTAAAGAAAGCTAAAGGAGTCAAGACGAAGGCATTAGTGAAGGGTGCCAAGCGTTGTGTCAAAGGCATTAGTGAAGGATGCCTAAGAATCAAATCAAGTGGCATTAGGGAAGAATGCCTAGGTCGTATAATCGATGAGGTGCATCGTTATACATATAAGTATTTGTTTATTTCCAAGGATGGTGATGTCCTTGAGAGTTTTGTAACAAGGAGTGGATCTCCTTGAGATTAGGTGTTGTGTCGTGAAGAGTAGTAGTTCCTCCATAGTAATGAAACTAGGTGCTTAGCCTAGTACCTAATAAAGGGTAGGCGACGTTGTGATAGGATTAGTTCTCCTTGTTGTGAAAGAACTCGGTGGTTAGCCTAGCACCGTATAAAGGGTAGGCGACGTTGTGTTAGGTGTGGTTCGCCTTGGTGTGAAAGAACTCGGTATTTAGCTTTGTACCAGAAAAATGTGTAAGCGACGTTGTGAAGGCTTCTCCGCCATGATCATCCACACATAAGTTAAGTTAAAAATAAGCATTTTCCTATTGTCTCTTTCGTCAATTCTTTCTTTTCCTTTTTGACGACTTTGTGAGGTTGTAAGCAAGATTTTGAATCATGCCCCTCAATTGTTTGAATTCCTCGGTTTCGTTTGGAATGGTTGGAAGTTGTTCGTAGTAATCGAAGGGTTCTAATTCAATGTTGGCTATGGGGTCGACATCTTCTTCTTCCTCATTTTCTTCTTCTTCTTCTCCTTCAGAGGAGTCCTAGAGAGCTTTAGGTTTCTTCCCATTGACCATGAAGCGTTTAGAGGGTATTTTAGTAAGAGGTACCATTACATGATCGACAAAGAAATGATCATTGTTGATAGGAGATGGTTGCAATGCACTAACATACTTACAAAGTCGTATTAGGAGCATACCATACGGAAGTACCATGTTGGAAGCTTTGAATACCCCTGCCATTCTCCTTACCATGTAATAGGCGAGGTTAAATGGCTTTTGGTGGATAAGACAATAGATCATTTGCACAAGGCATGCATTTGGATGATCTTTGTTACCAACTAGGCTAATGACGTTTTCCCTAAGGATCTCTTCCTATTTTCTAAACGTGGGATGGATTTCGAAAAGTTCCATTTGAAAAGGATTTCGGTGAATGAGCTTCTTGTTTCGGTTGAAACGGGATTGGTCGGCTCTTATTTTGAAAATGGTGTCTCGGATGGTTTCGGGTTCATCAAGAGGAGTATGATACATTGGTTTAGAATCAAGTGCAAGGTTTTGAGTGTTAATTGCCCAATCTTGAGAGTACATACAAATTCCTTCACAAAGAATGCGAAGAATTTGAGCAAAAGTGTTGAGGGTGAGAGTGAAATTTCGTTTATTGATGATGAAAGCGACTGAAATGCTATCATCGGTGTTTCGAATGATCCTAATACTTTTATAAAATTCAAAAATGAAAACCGGACAAATTTGTTTATCAATGTCAAGAAGACAATCAAAATTGATTGCTGAGAAGACTTGACGAATGTCGGTATCCTCAAGGAAACATTCCTTGATTACACGACCTTCGTGGATAAGTCGTTTTCCGAGCTTTTTGAAGACCTTGCGGTCGGTTTTTGAGAGTTCCTCATTTCGATAGTAATGAGTAAGGTAATGAACGGTATCATGATGATCTTGTTGAGTGGCTTTAGGCATGGTTGGTCCTAGAAACACAAATTTTCCAATTAGGTAAAATTAGTTGAGATGGGTTTATGGTTTTGATTTGGATTAACAATGTTGTGAACACGATGTAATATTAATTATGTTAAAAGCTCTTTTTCATGATTAATTTTGAAAACTCTAATTAAAGTAATTGATTTGAGATTTGTGAAACCATAAACCCTAGGATGAGGATGATGAAAATTATAACAAGTTAGTGTAATTACTTACAATGATTTCTAGAGAGGAATACTTGAGAGTATGGAATCCAACGAAGATGAAATCAGTAGTTTAGTCGTTTTTGTGTTATGTGAGTAGAGGGAAAAATATCAGTGGTGTTTTTGAAAGCGTATAGCTGAGTTCTGTTCCACGGTTCCCCCGGATCCCTTGTATTTGGGATCCGGCTAGTACAACTAGGGGGATCCGGCTACTGTGGACAGAAAAAGGGTTGTTTGGCATTATCTTTGTAGTAGGCTTATAAACTAGCTTACTAAAAAATAGTTTAGAAGTATCAGATGAAAGATTGTTTTTGGACGACGGGTTTTGATGAATAACATATCGAGGGTTCATATGTGACGACGGCGTTAGTTTGACGAATCAAAAGGAATACTATTCCTGATGATGAATAAGATGGAAAATTGACGAAAGAGACTTTTAAAGATGCTAGCAATTATAAAACAAAGAGAACTATAAAATAAATAAACTCATGTAACCTATCTAATGAAAAGTAAAACATACCTCTATGCTTCTTGGTTTGGTATAATACCAAAGATACTTCATGAGCTTTTAAAGTAATCCTTTGTACTTGATGTACGTAAGTTGTGATTACTTTTAGATCCTTCCTTGAATGTTGACTTCATTTTTCTTTGAATAGAAATGAAGGTTTTGGAGAGATTCTAGCATGAAGATTTATTGAAACAAAAATTGTTAGAATGATCTATCAATGTCCAACAAAATGATTTAAAAGAAAATATGACTTTGAAAAAAAAATCCTTCTTTGTAGTTTTCAAATATACACGGATCGTATCAAGTCTTTAAAGTACAACATACTTTAAGAAACTTGGTAACGAAGCTCTGATGCCAATTGTGGAAAACTAGAAGGGGGGGGGGGTTGAATAGTTTTACCAATTTAAAACTTCCTTTTAAATATTTAGATCGACTTATGTCAATCTATTTGGTTGTTTATGTTGGACGTTGATAGATAGATATATAAACGTGTAATGAAAGATAAAGAGTAAGAAGCACATCACCACGACACAAGTATTTATAGAGGTTCGGCTACAAGGACACCTTCCTTGCCCTACTCCACTCCCCGAGTCACCTACTCGAGAGTTCGTAAACACTAAACCAATCTCCTTATGGCGGAGAAGCCTTCACAACGTCGCTTACACCTTTTTCCGGTACAAAGCTAAATACCGAGTTCTTTCACACCAAGACTAACCACACCTAACACAACGTCGCCTACCCTTTATACGGTGCTAGGCTAACCACCGAGTTCTTTTACACCAAGGAGAATTAATCCTATCACAACGTCGCCTACCCTTTATTAGGTACTAGGCTAAGCACCTAGTTTCATTACTATGGAGGAACTACTACCCTTCACGACACAACACCTAATCTTAAAGAGATCCACTCCTTGTTACAAAACTCTCAAGGACATTACCATCCTTGGAAATAAACAAATACTTATATGTATAACGATGCACCTCATCGATTATACGACCTAGGCATTCTTCCCTAAGGCCACTTGATTTGATTCTTAGGCATCATTCACTAATGCCTTTGACACAACGCTTGACACCCTTCACTAATGCCTTCGTCTTGACACATTTAGCATTCTTCACTAATGCTTTTGACACGGACGATAAGCACCCTTCACTAATGCTCTTGTCTTGACACTTTCGACATCCTTCACTAATGCCTACAACACAACATCTTTAGAGGAAGAAAGAACTATCAACAAGAGAACCTCAGTTGTCTTGATGATGACGAAGCATGGCAACTCATGGACTTGAGCTTGCTTGACTTCAAGAAGTGGTGATCTCGCCTTTAAGAGGAACCTAGAGAATCACACAAAAACAAAAGACAAACTACATAGATCTCTTGGATCTGAGGTTAGAGGTATATAATACTTGGAGAAAGTATATGTGAAGTTGTAAGCAAAAAGGAAGAAATGGATCACTATTTATAGAGGAGAAAACTTACTGTTCCACGGATCCCGCGGATCCCTCCCACAAGGGATCCGTCTAGCACAAAGCTAGGGATCCGTGGGACGCTTCTCTTTGCCCATGGGTATTTTTGGTTATGGGTCATGGGTCATGGGTTATGGGTTGATCCATGGGTTTCTTTCTATATACAATGTATCTCTAGAATACATTGAACTTGGTTAAGTGGTCATAGGGAGGGTGCCTAATTCCCTAATTCTATGAATTGTAACTCTCTTCTAGACTATCCGGGATCGCCAAGTACCGTAGTATCTCTCCCGAATACTCTATTATCCTAAAGCTACAACTCAGTCAATAAACACAACGATGGCTCAAGTGCACTCTCAAGCTTTACGCTATTTAGGACGTTCAAGCTTGCAACAATTAAAGAAAAAGCAATTTTTCTTTACTCTAGCGTTTACCAATTAAAACAAGAGGCAACCTAACAATAATTAATAACTAGGTTTCATATATCTAAGCAAACACAATAGTAATTTAGCTACTTATGATAGATAAGCATGCATACACACAAACAATTGAACATAGGATAAACATGGTGATATAACAGATTAACAAACTTATCTTATGATGTAAAGAAGGGTTTGGAACCCTAAAATACTGTCCAAGTCGGACTATACACGAACTATGGTTTGCTCTCCAAAATTCTACCTCCTTAAATGCAGAAAAATCAAATTCTCAATATAGATTTACAAGTGCAACGACGTCGCCTTTTGCTGGTGACGCCGTCCGGTCTTCATTCAGGTTTCGTTTGGGCCAAGTCATCGCTGGGACGGCGTCAGTTGAGGAGTGTGACTCCGTCTATGCTATAGAACCAAATTTCACCAGAGCTATCGCGTGTAATTTAATTATAAGTCTTCCTTAGGGACGACGTCGCCCTTTGGGTTGGGACACCTTCAGGCTTGCAAAACAGCCTTGGATCTTGACTTTGCCTTTTTCTTCATGTTTTCGCTCCTTTTCGTCCAAAAGTGCTTGATTCCAACATTTTGCTTCCAAAAGACCTAAAAGGTGAAAAGGAACAATTTTAAGTAGTAACGGATATAAAATATATCGATTTAGGGCTTAAATGACCCCATAAAAAGTATGTTTTAAATCCTTATCAAATATCTCTATAGTTGGAATTTTCTTGTCCTCAAGCAAATGTGCTTTTGGCCAATCAATTTATAAGTTAGGGGGCATGTAGCATTGGTTTAAAATAGTTTACAACAAATACAAGCGCCACAATAGTTATAACAAGCACGGAAATTATACACTAGCACCTCACAATTGGTGTTTGGATTCTCTCATCTCTTGGGTTTATATGAAATATAACATGTAGGAAATGGAAGATAAACACTCACTACCTGGCATAGTACATAGATTACCATAGGCTTGAGAATAGATCAAACCTCCACCGCTTTGGTGTAAGAACCTAGGAATAACTATCTAATAGGTCTTTACAAAGGGTTGTAATGTTAGGCTTCGGGTAGGGAAGTAAAGGGTTTTGTTGGATAAGGGGATATTTAGTGGTGGCAAGTAAAAAATCTTATGTTACAAGCATGTAAAACGTGGCGTTGCTAAGCCAAGACTCGGCTCACTAACACAAAATAACTTGAAAAAAAATATAAACATAAACTTAAAAACATAAACATAAAGATATATGTAGGATGATAGGGCGTATATTTTTCTCATTTTTTTCATACCTTTTTACTCTACCATCATCTATGATAACATCAACATAAAGGGATTTATAGGAGCATCCCTACACTTGAGTTTTTATTTCACTAACACTAATTGACCCGATTTGAAAAAATCAAAACACTTGGAGTACTTAATTACGTAGACAAAGGGAATTTGAATTTATCGTTCTTTCTCGTTACTCCATAAAATACTACTTTAACCCATGAGTCTCAATCGTCCGAAAACTGTGTACAAAGAATATGACTCGACTTAGCAACCATGCAAGTAACTAGATAATTGAACTAAGGGTTTAACAGTAATTACAATAATGCACTAAAGATAAGTGCATACAAGGTAGGCTAAGGCGATTTGGGTGTAATATCTGGGGGTGGATTGTAAACAATGCTGTTCATTGATATTCCAGAAACCGGAACATCATGAGAACCGCGAATAGGATAGGCTCTGAGGGGTTAACTAGGGGTATCGTGTACTAAGGATGAGTACATCGCAAGGGTTTGGGGAAAATTACTCAACCGATGTGGATGACGTAATTAAATTACAGGTTTAAAACAAAGGTTATCCTAATCCCTCTTATCATTTAGTTAATCCTAACTACATGAATGTAGTCTCGCTAGCGATCTCGGAATGCATCACAAAACAAGTTCTAGAATCTATTATACTACCGGTACACTCAATAAGCATTAAAGATGAATGCTTTTATTCCTAAAGATCTAAGGGGGAACCTCACATTTTGGGGGTGAAATTTGAGTTGTAAACGGTTTTTGTGCTAGTCATATAACTCCTATCCATGAGACGCTTTATTAAGGCTACAGTTATCTCGTAAATGTCATAAAAAATTATAAATTTGGTGCTAAAATTACCCTAATAAATATTTCTCATAGTTTATTATACAATTTACTAAGAACAAGACAAAAATCAAATGAGTGAATAGTTTCTAAGTTCATGTTTTATTCTCCCTCCCTACACTTAAACTGAACATTGTCCCTAATGTTCCCCGAAAGTATCAAAGTGTGATAAAGGAAGGTAAGTAAAAGAGAAAGAAACTAGTACTCCCCTGATTAGCTCGGTATGATATGTATGAAGTTGCGGTTAAATCCTCCTCCAAGAAGAATGAGCAAGTAATAAGTGCTTCCAATATGTATTTCTTCTTCTTGTCTAATATAACCTGCACACTTATAATAAAATGAAACGAAACCTCGCGTAAAATCGGCGGTAAAACTATATATATAAAAACTATAGTAGAAAGCGAATAACGTATAATGCTTGTGGAATGGATGTTTTCATTTTTTTTGGAAAATTAAGAATTGGAAGTTTCCAAAAATCACAAGTTAGGCAGAAAACGAAACTGAGAATCTGTTTCTACATTTCCTGACGCCGTCAAGCTTTAGTCCCGACGCCGTCAGGTTGTCCTGACAGAAAGGGTCTGGTACGTTTTCTGGAAAAATTACCTTATTAAAACCGGGAAAAATTCCTGCAAAACATCTATTATGACTCGATACAAGCATTTGACTCTAATAAACACACAAATATATACAATTTCAATTATTATTAATCTCATGTTCATGCAAGTTCTAAAAACATATGTAATCTTCCCTACATTTGTCTTTTTGTAAAATACCTTTATATGCAATTAAGATGAGGTTAAAAACAAAATAAAGCATTTTCATAAAATGGACATGAGAATTAACAACAATGAAAAAGATATATAAACACAAAAACAAAACTGAAAAACAAAACAAGCAAACAATTAACCATGGGTTGCCTCCCAAGAAGCGTCTTTCTTTATTTATGAGTCTAGTAGCTAGACTCGAAGTCGTGCCCTACGTACCTAGGTGAGTGAGTTCATCCTTAAGGACATCGATGGGATCAAATTTCTCTTTTAATTTCCTATTAGTACGCTTAGTCCGGTACGCTTTTTCAAACATCTCACCATTAGGATCATAAATCGTCATCCTAATGTGCCACTCTTCATTCCCATCACTAGGTGGCCTATCCCAATTCCACTTATGCTTAGGATTTTTACTCTCAACTTTCCATCTATTTATACAAAGATTAATAGGCAAGGCTCTTAGAAATTCGGTCATCTTCCTAAACACTAAAGCATCCTCGAATGGATTCACTTCAATATCCCTAGCCAATTGTTGCTCTCTGTTGCATGTGTTATTCATGAAGGTTTCTTCTAGATAGAAAGGTCATTGAGGGTCTACAAAATTTTTATCGGTCCAAGGCCCATATCTAGATGGTCTCCTATCTAAGATGATCTCATGAGGGATTTGTTCACCCTCATTGTCGTAGGAATGCTTCTTAACATCATAGATTGACCTAGCACTTCCTTCCCCTGCCACTATTTTGGACATCTTATAATCGATTATGGCACTAGCGGTAGCTAAGAATCCTCTTCCAACCAATAATGGACACGTGGTATCACTAGTCATGTCTAGTACGTGGAAATCCGCCAAAAGAGTCAATTGTCCTACGTGCACTACCATGTCCTTCATTATCCCTACCAGATACGCAAAACTACCGTCCGCTAAACCTATGATGGTTTCCGTTAGTTCTAACTTACCTAGGTTAAGGCTTTTATGGAGGGACAACGGAAGAAGGTTGATGCTTGATCCTAGGTAGTGAACCTAATCGTTGTAGTGTAGTATTAGGGTAAGCCACGGGTATTGATATCGTTCTCTAGGGGAATAGGAATGCTAGTGAGAAGTTACTACGCTAAGGTTGGGGTTGAGGAAGATTATTTTTTTATCTTTTTTTTGTTTTTTAGGAAATGGAAAGGTACGAATCTCGGGGTATGAGTTTGGGGGTTTTGGTATTTCTACCGATTACTTCTACTTATCTAATTATCTAAACTAATGGGTAGTCTATGTCTAATTATTGTGTGTTCGTATGATAGTTTAAAGATGTGTTTACTTAGGTTTTATTACTCCTTAATTATCTCCTATTGGTGGTTGAATTGTCACGTCCTTATTCTTAATCGCGTTGTGTGTCTAAAGTCGTAGGGTATGCGTTTATCCCTAACTCTTTGAACTTACCAAAGGGTCTCGTCTACAAAACCCACTAGGGATTATAAACTCTAACTCTAAGGCCCTCTTTGGATGGTTTAGCCTACAACCGCTCTAAGTGCTATAGCCTAAAGTTCACAAAGATTAATCAAGCATTAATTACACAACGAATGACCTATCGCATTACTAGATCATTAACAATTAAGATAAGAAACAACCAATCAATATTTAATAATTAAGTTTCATATTCCCTAAGCAAACACACAAGTAAATTAGCCGGACATGGAGAACATGCAAGCATACACACAAATAATCAAAGACATAATTGAATTAATGAAGTAAAACACTTATCTTGATGTAAGATAGGGTTTGGAACCCTAAAATACTGTACAAGACAGCCTTGGTTCGGTTTAGGTTTTTACTCCAAAAAGACTACCCTCTAAAACTGAAAAATTTGGATTCTATATATAAGATTACATGTGCGACGGCGTCACCTTATGTTTTGTGACGCCGTCGGATCGCCGTCATTAGGGTTTCGTCTTGGCCACGTTAGTCTTGCGACGGCGTCACCTTGTGCTTGTGACGCCGTTCTCTTCAGCTTATGACGCCGTCTGGATCAAATTTAGGCCGTCTGAGTTGCGACGGCCTACTCTTTTAAAGCCTGACACCGTCACTTGAAAATAGGAAATTTGGCTTCTGTGCCGTCACAAAATGCTCCGACAGCGTCGCGTTTAAGCAGTGACGCCGTCACCTTGTCTTTCAGTAGCTTGAGTGTCTAGATTCTTGACTTTGGCCATTTTCTTCGTATATCCGCGCCTTTTCGTCCAAATAAGTGCCATTACAGCAATTTGCCTTCAAGAGACCTAAAAAGTGAAAAGGAATGATATTAAGTAATAACGGATACAAAAGTGATCAAATAAGGGCTTAAACGACCCCTCAAAAAGGTACATTTAAAAACCTTATCAGTAACTAAAGCGTGGCTCGGAAAACCAACTTATCAGAAGAATACGGCGTAACTCTCCCAAAAGATTAGACGTAACCATATTAGGTCAAATGAGGTTCCGCGCCGCTGATAATTACGCCGTAACTCATGCATCAACTACGGCGTAACCAAGATTTATTGAAGATACGGCGTAACCCCTTCTTAGGTTACACCGTAACCAACAGATCTAGTGCAATTTACGAAGAATTAGATGATTACGGGCATAACTATTTTATTAGTTACGCCGTAACCAAGATCTGGCCTATAAATACACCACGATTTCCAGCATTTCAAATCATCCCATTTCACACACAACAATCAGAGAACGTGGGAAGAAGCCAAAGGCAGATCTAGAGGAGCATACGGAGCTATCTCCAAGGTAGAAATCACTCCCCTACGATAAGCATTAGCTTTTTATCTTTTCTTTACTTTCGATTCTTGTATTTCGTAACATTAAACATTGAATTGATTTGTATGGTTAATATGAGCGGCTAAGCACCTCTTGGTGCTGGCCTAGTTATGATTCCTTAATTGTTTTATTTGCGTTTACATTACTTCCGTATAATTATTTCTAAGTGTATGCATGCATAGTTTATTGGTAGCTACCCTTGGTTCGGTAGTTTTGAATGGCGGTAGAGGCTAGGGTCTTAGGAGATATGACCAACTGACCCTAAGTGAGTAGACTGAGACGGGAAGGGTAAGATATGTCCAACTGATGACCCTTTCTACTTGTGCGATTTGACCAACTGATCACCTCCCGTTTGGATGAACTTAAGAATTAGGGGGTGAGTGTCTAAGATGCTAGCACCTGGGCACTCACTATTATAAGTCTAGCATGTAGCGGAACTTAATAACTCGGCTTAGGGGACCAGGAACAACTGGACTTATGAGGGGACACCTGACTTCTCCAGTGGTGGCATCTTTGCTGATAGGTTAGGGCGAACTGACCAAATGCTGTCCTCTCGACTTTGACCCCACCTAAAGTAATTGGAAGTAATTAGACGTAGATATTACTAGCTAGGAGGAATAACTAGGTTAGCACCACTCTCCTCTATTGATCACATCATTTGCCTTTATTTGCTTTAGTAGTTAATTAATTAATTCCCTATCGAAACCATCTTAAAATCTGTGACACCTAGACTTAGTATTAATCCAACACACATAGCTCTTGGGACAACCTCGGTTTTACCAAATACTACACTACACACGACCGGGTACACTGCCCGTTAGTGCATTAGGGTAGACCATAGGTATAACGAGACATTATAAATATTAAAACCTGGTCAGTAAAACTTTCATCAACCTAACAATAATTAACAACTAGGTTTCATAGATCTAAGCAAACACAATAGTAATTTAGCTACTCATGATAGATAAGCATGCATACACACAAAAAATTGAAGATAGGATAAACATGGTGATATAATGGATTAACAAACTTATCTTATGATGTAAAGAAGGGTTTGGAACCCTAAAATATTGTCCAAGTCAGACTACACACGAACTAGGGCTTGTTCTCCAAAATTCTACCTCCTTAAATGCAGAAAAATCAAATTATATATATAGATTTACAAGTGCGACGGCGCCGCCTTTTGCTGGTGACGCCGTCCGGTCGTCATTAGGGTTTCGTTTGGGCCAAGTCATCGTTGGGACGGCGTCCGTTGAGGAGTGTGACACCTTCTATCTTCATGGAGGACGTCGTCTTGAGATGGTTCTTGGACGTCTGGTGTAGAAACTAAGGGAGACGCCTTCCAGATTATAGGCGTGACACCGTCATGCTTTAGAACCAAATTTTCACATGAGCCGTCGCCTGTAATTTAATTAGAAGTCTTCCTTAGGGACGGCGTCGCCGTTTGGGTTGGGACGCCTTCAGGCTTGCAAAACAGCCTTGGATCTTGACTTTGCCTTTTTCATGTTTTCGCTCCTTTTCGTCCAAAAGTGCTTGATTTCAGCATTTTGCTTCCAAAAGACCTAAAATGTGAAAAGGAACGATTTTAAGTAGTAACGGATATAAAATATATCGATTTAGGGCTTAAATGACCCCCTAAAAACGTATGTTTTAAATCCTTATCAGTTAGTCCCGTAGCCAATATGTAATGTACATGGATCGAGAGATGCGACACACACAGAAGGAACCAAAAGGAACTACGTGACAAAGAGGTGCATAACAACCTTCGACATGATCTTACAGATCATCTTTGGCAACGACAGCTTGAATGACAACAACAAGTCGAAATGTAGTTTCTTTATGTATTGTACTTTTATTTTTATCAAAATGTCGTATTCTATTTTATGTATTGTGATTTTATTTTAATTTAATGAATTGCGTTTGCTTTAATAAAATAAAAAGAAAAAAACTCTGTGACCACATGCATCAATAACAATTATTGGTTTTATTGCTAGGGATGATATTTTAGTTATTGAATTGTTATTTGGGAGGTGCTGAGGTGGCACTGAAGTGGCAACCAATAACACTTATTAGTTACTTGCTTTACCTAACTCTCTTAGACTACTTCCAGCAGTCATACAACTTCACATTCCATCTCAGCGCTACATCAATTTTCTCTCTTCCTTCACTCCCTCACCTTTAATTAAAATACCCACTTTTATACAAACATACCTCACTAAATACCTCACACATACTCACAAACTAAATAATAGATAATAAAAACATAAGAAGGGCCCACTTTTGCACAATTCCATAAACGGTGAGGAGCTCACATTTCGTCTCCCTTTTCCTTCGTGGTCACACGTTAGTTGTGACTTGCCCAATAATGTCACACGTGAGGAATGGCCCTTACGCTACCTTACCAAGGCTTGCTGGGAGTAGTATTAGTTTTGGTAGATTTACTTTTAAACTACTGCCGCAAAAGTGTCATCAGCTTGATATTCAATCTGTTATGCCAGAAGATTTGAAAATACTTAAATACGTTTAGTTGAAAGAAAACACCCTTGTTTTCTACAAAATGTTTTGTACAAAACAACAAAAATAGAGATGCGTTCAAATCGAACTTTTCCCAAACACATTCTGTGCAAAAACAAAACATGTATTTCCCAAGTTAACATGAGAAACTACAAAACACATTTTTTTTGTGCTTTCTTTGTTTCCTTTGCAACTCCCCTTATTTTCTTAAAAATAGAAACAATGTCACATGAACACTTATCTACGTTTTGTGAAAAATTTAATACCCTCCTTTTTGTTACAAAACTGCAAAATAGAAAATTAAGAAAGTTTTCTCCACTTAAACGCACAATTAATATCTTAAATGTTTTTCTTAACCATGTAAGTTGTTTTTTTTTTTTTTTTTTTTTTTTTTTTTTTTTTTTTTTTTTTTTTTCAATCGATTTTGATGGCGATGATGCAATGTTGATTTGTTGTGTAATACTACATGCACAAACACACAAATGAAGTCTGATATCAAATTTCTCTCTATCCCATGACATATATAGTTTCTGATGTGATACAAAATGTGCCAAAAGAAAATTCACAACAAATATTATAAGGAATATGAAAACAATATTTTCTCATAAATTAATTCCAACTTCTCCAAAATATTTTCTATGCTACAATAAAAATTATGCAATTAAACAACCACACTGATACAATTAACAATCTAGGTGGGATATAAGCTCGATTCAAAAGCGCGTGCTCCCCAAGAGTTGGAGGTGGTGGATGTTCCCGGGAGAAGGTATTGGAGATGTTCCATTTAGGAGTGGTGGTGGTGGAAGAAGATGTGGCGGGCATTGGTAGCACTTGGTAAATATTCCAAATGTGTCGATTTGATGTATAAAGTTTGTCATGCTTGCCCAACCTCCAAATCCAAATCCAACTATGAATACCCACACAACTACAAAGGCGTTGATGGTGTATGCGCCTACCCATCGTCCAAGGAACTTTGGTGGTGGCTCTACCGCGTTCTGCACAATAAAATAAGAACAATTATACATTTATACGTAGTATAGAGTTAAAGACTGATAAATGGAAGTATCATTTAAGGGTATGGATGTGCATACATACCTCTCGTGCAGCTGGTGATCTAAAGACAAACATGTGAGCAAGAGCGGGGATGATATAAACCGTGAAACTAACGAGAAGAGATCCAACGGTGGAATTAATAGGTCCAAAGAAAGGAAAAATAATAGCGAGAAACCAAATGGGGACAACCACAGGCAACCGAGCTGCAGCACGCTTGCACATGCTCTTGCAATCGTGCATCCCGATTGCTTTCTCCCACACAAAGTATAAAGGAGTGCATGCGAACCCAAATGTTATAAACTGTAACAAGTGTTGAGTTAGAAATTTTCATTAAATTATAAATATGCATAGTATGCTAAAACATACGATAAATGTGTTCGTACCTGATGAATAAGCATAAGGATAACGGCCATGTTTCTCCACGGGGATCTTGGGAGGAGGGCAAAGGCATTGGAGTGATTAAGTAGTGAGTCTCCAAACGCCCAATAAACCGCTGTGGCTGATGGAATTGTAAGCGTCAATACATACGCAGTAGCCCATAAGTAAATTGCCTTAAACTTTTGTGGCTTCCACATTGCATGCATGATTTCACTGTCCAACAAGAAGAGTTTCCATTAGTACTCATGTTCATTTAATCTACATCCATAGTACATCTATGTTGATTCAGTTTATGTATTAAATTTTCTTTTTCTCAAATCATGTTTCACTTTGTTAAAAGACTTGTTGACAATTGGGCCATTTTGTATAAGCCCAAAGTCTATGTCCTACCTGCAAATTTATGAGCTCCTTTTCGGTTCTAGTCAAACTTATTAAAGAGTTTTATGTAATATGCATTGCATTTTTAATAAAACTCTTTATCTTCTAGAAATAAATCCATTACAAAGTGTTCCTAAAAGATGGGTCGTTTTCTAAGTTGAAAATAACAAAAGGGAGTAAAAAGACAGGAAAGGGTGTCCCAAGGAAAGAATGACTTTATGTCGTCACCCATGCTTGTGAAAGAGGGTATAATTGTAATTCAACATGTTTAAACTGGCCTACTTCAGAAAAGGGTGCTGCTTAGATGTGGGTGTGTGCACAGTGATTTAGATAAGGACTGGTCAAATTTTTGGGAATCTTAAGATTTTTTTTTTTTGGTAAATTCATTGGATCATATGGTCAGATCATGTCTCATAACAAACAAAAGCCCAAGTCATTTTCAAGATAAAGAAACTATATTTATATAAAATTTATAAATTAAAAAATCTGATCATACTTGATTTGTACCAATATTGTATAATCTCAGATTTTCTCAGATTTTCTGATTAGCATCTATAAATGACACTTAATACTATATTTGATAGCTATTGACTAGATTTATTGCATTATGTATAATGATCAGCAAGTGTAAACATTTATCTTGGTCATATGAAAATATGTTTGGTATAAAATCTAGTTAATTTGAATGTATTGCTCTTGATATAATATCACATCACTAATAGCTTGAAAATGACCTTTTTGCCTCTAAAGAATCTTCAATTCATTTTTGTATAAATGGATTAAAAGCAATGAAAAAAGTTGGAAACAAACAAGCTCAAATTATTATCAAACAAGATGATAACACACACTTAAAAACACAAGTGATCATGCTAAATGACAGTTGTATCCATCTAAACTGAATAAAATAATAGAGGGGTGTATTTTGGAAATAAGGTAAAAGACAAGGGGTGTTGTCTTACACAGTAACAGCATGTCCCCCAAACGTGTAAAGAATGTTTGTAGCCCCCGTGAAGTATAGAACCATCTTTGCTGGTCCTGTATGTTTCACCCCTTCCACCTACAAAAATAACATTACACACCCCTTATAATTGAAGTTAAACAATCATAATATGGTTTCGCATGATGTACCATGTGCATACAATGTGCACATTCATCTTATCTTAAGAAAGTAAACATTATTAGAGTACACGGCGTGGTACTTTTCTCGGCGTTAAACCTCCACAATGTCAGTGTTACCACACTGACGTTGTGGTGACAACGCTGAGTGTATATTTGTGTTTTGTGGTTGTATTAGTGGATTCTGTTTTCAGTGTTAACCATGCAGATCATGCATATTTTAAACAATGTAATTATGAAATTTCTGTATTATGACAATCTTAGCATAAACTGTTCACAAAAATGAAGTTCTAAGAAAAAAGAACTTGAACTACTAGTGGTAGTAGTAGTTTAGCTGTTAAGTTAATACGTGATGTACAAGTGACTTAAAGTGTGTCAAAGGTACTAGATACAATTCAACTACCATTAGTAAAAAGGGCAGTTTATACAAACCCCCTATAGGGGGGTTTTCAATCATTGCATATATCGAAAAGTTGTAGTGTGTGCATCGTGGTGTTGTACTATGTTCTTCGCGATCTGTACGGTTAACTAATAGGGGGGTTCCTATAGTATATCCCTTAGTAAAATTGTTATTGCAAGGAGTACAAGTTTGTTGTATAATAAAAAGGTGCGTAGAAGATGATAAGAACCTGTCCATGGAGTATTGATGCGATCGTTAGGTACCAAGCAGTGTAAGTAGTCATAATCAATCCTAGAAACGACCAAATTCGGTAGTTGTGAAATGACGGGATAAATACTGTTGTCGCACAACATGCACCGAAGATGTATGTCCATGTCCTCTTGTCTAGATTGTCATTTATGTAATATATGTTGCTGCGAAAACAACAACTCGATCATAAATCATTTGATGAGTTGTATGCAATGTAACATTATAGTAGTAACATGTTAAGTACAATAACTTGTTAATCGCGGGCCATTAGGTCCATACGTGTGAAAATAATGTGCCGCGACTTATTTTGGTCTGGTATGATTGATAAGTATACGGCAATGATTTGATCGATCAAATAAACTAGTTACGTGTGCTAATAATGTGCAACAAATTGTTATTAGCTTTTTAGCATGTAGTCGTATATAACTTGTAAAATGAAGAAATTTTGTTGATACCTAGCACAAGCTATGAGTTGAATCACAGATCCAAATAGAAGAAAGGTGCAATTAAATCCCAAACCAACATTTCTCCAATGTTTCCCAAGCAGTCCATCAAGAACTTCAAACCACTGCAATTACACAATAATCGCATATTAAATCCGATAATCGTTGTTTATTTAGCTCTAAAAGTTTATGTTAATCAAAACAATGAGAAAGCGAATCTATGCATATGTGCAAATGAACATATACATGTGCTTATAGATGCAAGTATCACGCATGGATAATATATATTATACACCAAAATCTACAAGTAAAAGCATAGGTCATAATAACCAAATTGCTTGTATAGTAATCTATATCTATACTACATATAATACACGAATGCATCTCACTCTTAATTTTAAGACGTACAAAAAATTAAGCATGGTTTACAACACTTTAATGCACCCAAATGAGCTTGAGCCCGAACGGGCGCGAACCAAACGGGCTCGAGCCCGAGCAGACACGGGCCAACGGGTTCGAACAGGCACGGGCTATACGAAATTCTTGATATCCGTAAATTTATTGTTAAAAAGAACATAATAAACTAAAATACATTATTCATCGAAAATTTTTATTTCAGGATACCCGCCGCTGCAACGCGCGGGTACCCTGCTAGTAACATATATGATAGTGTGAGTGTTTTTCAACTAAAATTTTGAGGGTTCAGGTCTCATCAGAGACGCTAGCAAGTGAATTTGTATACAGTATGATTGTAATACTTAATCTTAAAAGAAGGCAAAGGAAAAAGCATATGTGTTCATTGAAGAGTTGTACCTGGATGACATGGTTTCGGAAATCAGTCTTTTCTCTTTCTTTTCTAGTTCTGTATTCGACATAGAGAATGCTAATGAGATAAGCAGTCCAACTGCCCATCACACCATAAAAGATTTGGAACAAGATCCCCGAGAGCATTCCTAGTTGTGAAAATGAGTATGGTAGTGTAAGCAACACTTGTGCCACCTGCGCATTAGAAGATCATGGCGCATAACTGAATAAAACGTATGAAATCATAAATTACGTATAAAGACATCATATCCTTCCAAAATGTTGTTTCAGGAAGTTGTCGAATGCTTAGAACATTGTTTAGAAATGCTCACTATAAATGCATTAAAAGGTTTAGATCTTTCGTCCTGATACAATTCCTGCACCAAAAGAGGTGCAGGAATTAGAAGAGTGGTCGAAAGTCGTAACCGGTCTACTCTATACTTGTACATGTTTACATGCATATTCAAGATACTAATTTGAGACGTAAGATAACAAGATAATAAAATTTTGGCGTGTACTAAAAAACATTTTCTAATGATAATACATGATCATGTGATTCATGTGCCCGACCACTGCAAAAGTTATGTTTTTATTCAAGTGTGAGTGATTATTATCCTCACTAGCCCAAACAACTTGTAATATCTTTCTACTTATATTGACTTTTGAACCATTGTGTTTCTCTTTTGCAAAACTTTATTCTTAAAGATGATAATTTAAAAATGAGTTTCGTTAACCACAGCCCTAAGGGTTGTCGTTAAGATGCTTTGTTTTATTACAATTTGTTGTAATAATATAATTCATCCGATCACAATCAAGCATTAATCGTGTATGTAATATTTCCGGGATTTTCTCCACTTTTTGGTGATTATTATCTGATCAGAATCATTCACAAGAGGTATTGTAATGAAAGGCTATACATGCAAAACAAAGTTTGGGGACTTTCACTGTTTAGCTTACTATGAAGAATCTAACTACGATGTTTCTAAACATTCATGGATGTTATGGCTACTAAAGATGACACTATAAACGAATGATTGATGTTTGTATAACACTGCGGGCACAACAACTAAGGTTGTATGGATAAATTTTGATGATGTACAAAGCACCTCATTAAACGTATGAACCTGTCATAAGAGACATAAGACGTACCTGATTAGAGGAACAACTAAACCAAGCATCATAAGCAGAACCACCATGCCAAAAGAAGTTAGAAATTGTTGATTTGACATTTTTAGGCTTTCCTTCAACCTCCATTTCCACATAGTTTCCTGCTATAACAGTTTCCACCACCTTTTCATGACCTTCATGATCCATAACTACGTACCCTTTCTTTCTCGATATCTAGCTCTAGTTTTATCTCTCAATATGTATAGACTTTGTTGTTGTTTAATGAAACAATAGGAATTATATCAAGTGATGGTGGGTGGTGTTTGTATTTATAGATCAAAAAAGACATAAAAGAGAATAGGTGTAAGTATGTCTACATGTTGGATGTTGGGAATACTTTATAACGAAATTTATAAAATTATTACCAAAATCTCACTCACCATAAGAAAGTTACCAAAAACTACTTTTTAAATTCTAATTACCAAAATTTACCAAGAGCGCATTTTTTGGCCCAACAGATATTAATAAAAAAGTACGGAGCGTAATTTTTTTTTCTCTCCCTCTCATTTTGCGCTCCTATCTGGAAAAAAGGGAAAACCGTATATATATATATTTTTTTTTTAAATCTAAATGTAAGTTATCTAACCTCTCAAATATATCCCATTAAATTTTCATCTACCCCATCTTCTTAAGAGCAAACTTGAGGGATATTTGCTCTCCGTGTCACTCTCTTGTCCACATGATCCTCAAAATTGGAAGAGCAAAAATTTTGCTCTCCGTCCCACTAAACAACGTAAATCCTCAAAATTGGGAGCGCAAAAAAGTTGGGAGAGCAAAAAAATTTGCGCTTCGTGCCACGTGTTTACTTTAGATTTGGTCTTAAAGTACACGTGTAACGATCTAAAGCAAGGATGCAAAATTAATTAGGAGAGCAAGAAATTTGCGCGTAAAGTAGATTTTCGTAACACATTATTCAATTGTTCACTTTCGCAACACAATTTTCAATGCTTCTCTTTTGGAAATTTCCTCGAAATTTATTCTTTCCATAAACGAGGACAGTGATAGATATTTTGATGCGTTTTGTAGGATTAAAATTCTCTCAAGTTCATATAAACATAACCAGTAATGTTTACTTAAAAAAAAAAAAAAAAAAAAAAAATCCCTCAGTAGAACTCGCTAGGCCTCACTGTTTTGATTATCGGTCATATTCATATAAATGTGAGAGGATCACAATCCTTTATTTTATGAAAAGAATTCCACAAATAACCATGTCGTGTCATTATTTGTATTTCTTATTGTAAAACTTTTTTATTCTACCATTTCTCTTTTAGAGTTAATTACATAAATGGTCACTGTGGTTTGGTCATTTTTTCATTTTCAGTCACTAAAGTTTTTTTTTTACTAGTTCAGTCACTGTGGTTTGTATATGTTACAGATCCAGTCCATATCCGAATAAAATGACCAAAATGTCCTTGTCATCTTCTTTTTAAAATCTTTTCACAATTAACTAACGACCGTTAGTATAAAGGACTAACGGTCGTTAGTTCTTTTCTACGTTTTCATCCGTATTTACACGTTTTCGTCCGTTTTTACACGTTTTCGTCCTTTTTTACACGTTTTCATCCGTATTTACACGTTTTCGTCCGTATTTACACGTTTTCGTCCGTTTTTACACCTTTTCGTCTGTTTTTACACGTTTTCGTCTGCATGTACACGTTTTTGTCCATATTTCGTCCGTTTTTACACGTTTTCATCCGTACTTACACGTTTTCGTCCTTATTTACATGTTTTCGTCCGTTTTTACACATTTTCGTCTGTTTTACACGTTTTCGTCTGCATGTACACGTGTAAATACGGATGAAAACGTGTAAAAACAGACGAAAACGTGTAAATACGGATGAAAACGTGTAAAAACAGACAAAAACATATAAATACCGATGAAAACGTGTAAAAACAGACGAAAACGTGTAATTACAGATGAAAACGTGTAAAAACGGATGAAAACGTGTAAAAACAGACGAAAATGTGTAAATACGGATGAAAACGTGTAAAAACAGACAAAAACGTGTAAAAACTGACGAAACCATGTAAATACAGATGAAAACGTCTAAATACGGATGAAAACGTGTAAAAACAGACGAAAACGTATAAAAACTGACGAAACCATGTAATTACAGATGAAAACGTCTAAAATCAGACGAAAACGTGTAAATACGGATGAAAATATGTAAAAACGGACGAAAACGTGTAAATACGGACAAAAACGTGTAAATACTGATGAAAACGTGTAAAAACGGACGAAAACGTGAAAAAACGGACGAAAACGTGTAAATACGGACGAAAACGTGTAAATACGGATGAAAACGTGTAAAACAGACGAAAACTTATAAAAACGGACGAAAACGTATAAAAACGGACGAAAACGTGTAAAAACAGACGAAAACGTGTAAATACGGATGAAAACGTGTAAAAACAGACGAAAACGTGTAAAAACTGACGAAACCATGTAAATACAGATGAAAGCGTCTAAAATCAGACGAAAACGTGTTAATACGGATGAAAACGTGTAAAAACGAACGAAAACGTGTAAATACGGACAAAAACGTGTAAATACCGATGAAAACGTGTAAAAACGGACGAAAACGTGTAATTACTAATGAAAACGTGTAAAAACGGACGAAAACGTGTAGATACGGATGAAACCGTGTAAAAACAGACAAAAACGTATGAAAACGGATGAAAACGTGTAAAACAGACGAAAACGTGTAAATACGGATGAAAACGTGTAAAAGCAGACGAAAACGTGTAAAAACAGACGAAAACGTGTACATGCAGACGAAAACGTGTAAAAACAGACGAAAAGGTGTAAAAACGGACGAAAACGTGTAAATACGGACGAAACGTGTAAATACGAACGAAAACGTGTAAAAACGGACGAAAACGTGTAAAAACGGACGAAAACGTGTAAATACGGACGAAAACGTGTAAATACGGATGAAAACGTAGAAAAGAACTAACGACCGTTAGTCCTTTATACTAACGGTCGTTAGTTAATTGTGAAAAGATTTTAAAAAGAAGATGACAAGGACATTTTGGTCATTTTATTCGGATATGGACTGAACCGGTAACATATGCAAACCACAGTGACTGAACCAGTCAAAAAAAAACTTTAGTGACTGAAAGTGAAAAAATGACCAAACCACAGTGACCATTTATGTAATTAACTCTCTCTTTTATTTATGAAAATCTATTTCATGAAATGATTTTGTGACATTGTCTCAACAAAAATTGTTATGTATATGGTTTTGTGATCACAAGTATTTCGCACAGTGTAATGTCAAATGAGATATAGCCTACAAATTCAAATTATTGACTTACTACTTTGCTCAGAATCATATACCTTAATTATACAATAGAAGCTTGAAATCACTAAACCTTCAATCTTTATTATTTTATGTATCATAATTAGAAATCTTAAATGACAAAATGAAATAGACAAACAAGTCCATTTACTAAGTAAGCTAATTAGTATATTATACATTAGTGGTACAAACAATGGCGTTTCGACTCACTGTTGCATGTTTAGGACCTTGATTGAAGTTCGACGTTCGAAATCTAGAACTATGTGTCTCTAACCCACAACGCAAAATTTACGGCGATCCAACAATTAACGAATCTTAGGTCGAATTCCCCCACAACTGCTTAGAACGTGAAGAACTAGATAAATAAAACTGAAACGAGCTCGAAAGCAAGCACAAACAAGATCCCTCTGCACCCATGGATGGACCCACGATTTTTAAGAGGGTGTTGCACAAAAAAAGGTTATGCTAACTAAAGTTAAACCGTAAGAAATGAAAGTAGCAAAAAAGATTTTTGGGGTTGCACATACCATAAAAACAACATTTTTGAAATCTTTTTACACTTCGTGACCTAAAATCGGGTGTAGCCCGTGCCACACCCGGCATACATGTGGGTCCGTCCATGTCTGTACCACAAAAAATAAGGTGATGAACGGAGTATGACTGATTTTAAATGACTTATACCCAAAGCTCTGATAATAGGTAAAACGAGTGTGGAAACGCCGCGCGATGCAGCGGGATTGCTTTTGTAGACGTGAATTTGGATAGGGACTATTTTTGCCAAATTGCTATAAAGGACTTACTTTGCAGCGACACTTAAACCTTAGGGACTATTTTTGCCAACTTGGACTTACTTTGCAACGACAGTTAAACCTCAGGGACTATTTTTGCCAACTTGCGAAAGTTGGCAATTAATGCTGGACACGTGTCGTGAGAAGAGCTAATGTCTTGGCTAATAGTATATATAGTAATTTAAAGACAAATTAAGAATTAGATCGATATGTTAATGTAAAATAAATAAGGCTACATGATTTTATATAAACAGTAGACACCCTAACCCCAACTAATCAGATCGTGGCACATGGCTAACTCGTAAGCATATTTACAAATTTTACCAAAATATGCTAACTACACTACAACAATCGGATGGACGGGCGAGGAGACTTTCGCCGGGGCACAAAGTCCCCGGCGAAAGTCACTAAACGACAAATTGAATCTGACGTGGCACATGAATTCGCTGACTTGTTATGAAATTTTCAACGCAGACTTTCCGCGGGGACATGTCCCCGGAAAAAGTTAACGCAATCTTTCTCCGGGGACGAGTCCCCACTGAAATGGTATTTTACGTTCACCAAAAGTCCAAAGCATGTTAATTGTACGCGGGAAAATTCCCGCCAAACCTTTCCCCGGGGACATGTCCCCGGCAAAAATTATATTTTAAAAAAATACACTTTATTGTCGATATAATACAATGGCTGATTATACGCTGGAAAAAGAGTGGTCACTGGTTTTATCGTCGATATATCTCTTTACTCGAGTTCTTGATATGAGTTATGGCGGGTTTTTAATTGATGTGATTTTTTTGTAATCATTCCAAGAAATTTTTCGTTACTTTTTTAGTTTGGTTAGTAATGTGTAGTGGTGCAAGTTGAGATTGTTAATATTGAATATGATGTATAGCGCAAGCAAAATTGCCTACCGTCAAATACTTGCAACGATTAACATGATACGTATACCATAACACTTATAGTCGGTCGTTTAACATGATACGTATACCATAGCACCTATACTCGGTCGTTAAACATGCTACGTATACCATAGCACCTATACTCGGTCGTTAAACATGATACGTAAACCATAGCACCTATACTCGGTCGTTAAACATGATACGTATACCATAGGTCGTTAAACATGATACGTATACCATAGCACCTATAGTCGGTCGTTAAACATGATACATATACCATAGAACCTATACTCGGTCGTTTAACATGATACGTATACCATAGCACCTATACTCGGTCGTTAAACATGATACGTATACCATAGCACCTATACTCGGCCGTTAAACATGATACGTATACCATAGGTCGTTAAACATGATACGTATACCATAGCACCTATAGTCGGTCGTTAAACATGATACGTATACCATAGCACCTATACTCGGTCGTTTAACATGATACGTATACCATAGCACCTATAGTCGGTCGTTTAACATGATACGTATACCATAGCACCTATAGTCGCTCGTTAAACATGATACGTATACCATAGCACCTATAGTCGGTCGTTAAACATGATACGTATACCATAGCATCTATAGTCGGTCGTTTAACATGATACGTATACCATAGCATCTATAGTCGGTCGTTTAACATGATACGTATACCATAGCACCTATACTCGGTCGTTTAACATGATACGTATACCATAGCACCTATAGTCGGTCGTTTAACATGATACGTATACTATAGCACCTATACTCGGTCGTTAAACATGATACGTATACCATAGCACCTATAGTCGGTCGTTAAACATGATACGTATACCATAGCACCTATAGTCGGTCGTTTAACATGATACGTATACCATAGCACCTATACTCGGTCGTTTAACATGATACGTATACCATAGCACCTATAGTCGGTCGTTTAACATGATACGTATACCATAGCACCTATAGTCGGTCGTTAAACATGATAGGTATACCATAGCACCTATACTCGGTTGTTAAACATGATACGTTACAGTGTACCAAACGTTTTGTGGTTTACTGAGTACAACATTTGATCGTATAACAGAGGGCATTCATGGACAATGGTAGTTCACAATTGATGTGTTATTAATTTTAGTTATTGACAATGATAATAAAGAGTTTTTTCAATAATTTTAGTGAATACACCTTTTACCGGGGACATGTCCTAGGTAAAACTTTTCGCGATTTTTTTATTTTCCCTCCCACCTTTTTACTTTATCCCGCCATAACCTTCCCCGGGGACATGTCCCCGGAAAAAGTCTTGCTATAAGACAAACCAATGTTTCTCTAAGGACATGTCCCTGACGAAAACTAATAGTAAAAATCACCTCAATTATTAACCAAGATCTGCTTTCACAAATGAGATAAAAAAAACAAACTCACGCTAGCAGCTGCAGCTGCTCCACCTCCTCCATCTTCATAGCAGCACCTCCATCAACGCACCACCTCCACCACCACTACATCACCGAGCCGCCTCCACCACCACTACATCACCGAGCCGCCTCCTTCATCTTAAGTGGGTATCTTTTAGTTTTTACTAATTTAATGCTTCATGGGTTTTTTTTTATGTTATACCGAGCCGCCTCCATCAACGCACCACCTCCACCACCACTATATAGTTGTAATCTTAAGTGGGTATCTCTTATTTGGTTAATGCTTCATGGGTTTTTGTTTATGTTATACCGATTTGACAAATGATTAATATTTTCAGTTGGTAATCTTAAGTGGGTATCTCTTATATAGTTGTAATCTTAAGTGGGTATCTCTTACATAGTTGTAATCTTAAGTGGGTTTTTGTTTTTGCTTCATGGGTTTCTGCTTTCACAAATGAGATGAAAACAAAAACCACCAAACTCAGCAGCTGCTCCATCTTACTCCATATATGTATTTTTTTTTCTTATTATGGTTTTCTTTTAATATAAATTTGACATACATAAAAAACTGCGAATAAAGAGTTTTTCTTAGGACCAATTTTCTTGGTAATATTTGGCTGCGCAAATGATTAATATTTTCAGTTGGTAATATTTTGTTAGGACCAAGTTTTTGTGAGGACCAGTTTTTGTTAGGACCAATTTAGCTTATTTTTTTTCCTATTGCTTGTCCATGATTCCTTAGGTAGTTTTTAGGATTAGTGTCTGCTTCTGGTAGCTTATTTACAAGCTTGTTGTAGCATTTTTTCCCCCTTGACTGCCCCTTATTTTTTCTGCTTTTGTTTGCTGTTTCATTCTGCCAACAGTTTAGTTTTTAAGTTTTATTTAAAAAGTCTTATTTTAGTCCTCAATTTAGTTTACAAATAGAAAAGTAAAAAAAAAATAATAATATGTGCTTTGCTTTTATACTTGTATGAATATAGTGTCTACTGTCAGTCTGGAGTGCAAGCCGCGACCACAGCCGAAAGTGTATTTTACGTTCACCAAACTTTGACCAAAAGTCCAAAGCATCCTAATTGTATGCGGGAAAATTCCCGCCAAACCTTTCCCTGAGGCCAATCCGCGACCACAGCCGAGAACAAAAGGTAAGATACTTAACCTGCGTATTTTAAATAGTTTAGGGTTTTAGGTAATGAGAACTATCCAAGCATCGGGTATCAAAAAGACCCTTTAAACCATTAGGGTTGAATTGGTCATTTTAACAATTAGGGTAGGAGAGTAGGATGGTGGATTTTGGGACCTAAACCAAGATCTTGGCAAGGTGTTGGGGTCCACCCCCTTTCATGTGCAATAGCACTTTAACTATGTTAATGAGATCATGTTGTTTCATCTGCTTGTGATACAAAAGATTTGATCATGTTTGCTTAAGACTTTTTGAACAATGTGTCTAGGGTTGAGGGTTGCTGAAAACAAATGAATAATGTTAGTGTGTCTAGTTAAAGTGCTATTACAAAAGATTTCCCGACAACATTTCATTCTGTTTCTTACAATGTTCTTCCAAAAAACTCACCAAATTCTCTCTTATATTATCAAACAACAAAAATGAACTTAGCGGCGGTGACATGTGGCTTCATTGATGGTTTACGGCGAGGAGGTACACGGTTTCTTGGTCCACAAGATACAGGAAAGTGTACAACCCATTTCTTGTTACGGTTTGTTATGGTTACCTGATGATGAGGGTTGAATCTTGAAGGGTAGAAAGGTGGTGCAAAAGGGTTTAGCTTGGTTTGAGAGTGTTTTTATTGTGTGTTTTTAGTGTGTGTTTTTTGGTGAGAAACTCCATGAGTTTGTGTGAGAGAGAGGGGTCAGAGATGATAAGAAGAGGTATGAAATGGTGTGTAATGATAGAGATATAATGGTGGCGAGAGATATGAAAGGGTTTGTGAGGGTGCCTCATTAACTCCACTTCACTCGCCATCACTATCATTACAAACCCTTTCATCTATGTTCTTATAATCTCCGACCCCTCTCTCTCTAACACACACATTGGTTTCTCACCAAAAAACACACACTAAAAACACGCACACAGTTATGAACTCTCAAAGCAGGGCTAAACCATTTTGCACCACCTTTCTACCCTTCAAGATTCAACTCTCATCATCAGGTAACCATTACAAACCGTAACAATAAATAGGTTGTACACTTTCCTGTATCTACTGGACCAAGAAACCGTGTACCTCCTCGCCGTAAACCATCAGAGAAGCCACGTGTCACCGCCGCTAAGTTCATTTTTGTTGTTTGATAATATAAGAGAGAATTTGGTGAGTTTTTTGGAAGATCATTGTAATAAACAGAATGAAATGTTGTCGGGAAATGGTGTAATAGCACTTTAACTAGACACACTAACATCATTCCTTTGTTTTCAGCAACCCTCAACCATATACACACTGTTCAAATAGTCGTACGCAAACACGGTCAAATCTTTTGTATCTCAAGCATATCAACACAACATGATCTCATTAACCTAGTTAAAGTGCTATTACACATGAAAGGGGGTGGACCCCCAACACCCTGCCAAGATCTTGGTTTAGGTCCCAAAATCCACCATCCTACCCTCCTACCCTAATTGTTAAAATGACCAATTAAACCCTAATGGTTTAAAGGGTCTTTTGGATACCCGATGCTTGGATAGTTCTCATTACCTAAAACCCTAAACTATTTAAAATACGCAGGTTAAGCTTTGGACAAACCCGAAAAAGCAGAAGATATCGGAAGTCAACTGACAAAACCACCTGGCGAACACGAGTTCGAGCCTTATGTGTTAGGATATGTTTGTAGAGAATAACATGTTTAGGATTCCCGTTAAATGGATTATACGTATAGTTTTGGACCATTTGCGTATAGGTAGCTTATGTATAGTTTTGGACCATTGGTGATTTTGGAAACAAATTTTAGGTTATCGATTGTGTTGTAGCGAATTTGGACCATTTGGTTATATATGATATTATGTTTAGCGATTTTGTGTTGTTGTAGCATAAAATAGGTTGAAAACAGGTTCTTACATTGTAGATTTTTTCCGAAGAAATTCCGGAAAAAAATCTGGAAATTACCCATTTTGCAGCAATTTTCTGCAAAATGGGTCAAGGTCTTTCACCGGGGACATGTCCCCGGCGAAAGTGTCATAGACGTTATTAGGTTTTTATTTTCCCCGAGGACATGTCACCGGAAAAGAGGTTACAGATAAACTTTAGTTACCATTTTCCACGGGGATGAGTCCCCGGCAAAAACACGTGCCACGTCGGACATGTTTGACCGGTGACAATCGGCTGCGGGACCCACATGTCCCCGGTAAAAGTTGTAAACAGTCCCCGGGAAAAGTATTCCCGAGAAGGTATTGCCGGGGTATTTTCGGCGGGGACATGTCCCCGGCGAAATTTCGCCTGCGAAAGCGACGAATGTTGTAGTGCTAGCCATGTAACCATTTTACCTATTTACAAATTTTAGGAGTTTATGACTTTGTTATAGATACCCATGAGATAATTTTACCCGTTAATGTGACATAAAATAATTATTTATTTTAATTTCGTATTTTATTGCAACTGTTACCTATTAATCAAGTTAATTCATTATTAAATCTGGTCCTAGTTTTAATTTCAACTCCTTTTAGTCATCAGTAAACAGTTGAATATTGCATGAGATTGTTTTTCGGTGAATGATCAGTTGACACCCGCGGATGTACGGAGTTGTGACAACTTTATTATTTTAACTTTTTAATGAAATCACTATAAAATCAACCTTTTGTTATGTTTTTAAAATATTTTTTTTCTCCTTCTCACAAACGACAAATTATAATAAGAAGGTATAAATATAATTTGAAGGAAAGTATGGTTAACCAAAACCCTTAAATAATAAGACAACGGATGCAATATATAGTATTTCTAAAAAAGTAAATATGTTAAAATTGTTTTAAGAATTAAATAAAATGTTCTATTTGCTTAAAAACAACCACTAGAGATTTCAGTTTGGAAACATTTCACTCTAGCCCCTTCAATAATTTCTCTGTTATATGATAACACCCTTCAGAAGCTCAAGTGTTTGTGATATGTTTAATAAAATAAGGTTTAATTATATTTAGGGTAAATTTCGTTGTGGTCCCTGAACTTCGTCCCGTTCTCACATTTCATCATCCGTTTTGTTTTAGTGGTGTACGTAGTCCCTAACATTTCAAAAAATCACCTGTTTGGTCCATGGTACCCCATTTTGGCTAACAATCGTTAAATTTCGTCGTTAGTTGACTAGTCAAGGGGATATTTTCATCTTTTCACGTACTTTTTTGGCGCGTTTGGTCCATGAGTATATAACAAGTCTCACAACCCGATCATCACACTTGTTCTGTACTACCCGATCATCTTCCCACGTGTTATTGTACAACCCGATCATTTTCACAAACACAACTCACGAACGATTACACAAATCGGCACACAAAACTCTCGAACGATCTGCTACCCTCATTCTTACAATGGCAAATAAAGTTTGGAGCAAAGTTACATTAACTGAAGACATGACAAATTATCTTTATGAAAAGTATAAGAATAACTGGAAGGTAGGCGATGATGTGTCAAATGAAATGTTAGACGACTTATGGAATTATGCTATGGTGAAAGGTTAGCACATTGTTGCCTTGTTCTTGTTTAGAATAAAACTTTGCCTTAATGACATGATTTGACTTTTTGTTGTTCATCTGCCTATCTTATTTCACAGTAATCTCAAATGGACCCAATGACCTTTTTCCAACCCTTAAAAATGTGTTTAGTCAGACCAAAAAAACCATGGAGGGTGTTAATACAAATAATCCGTAAAAACGTTTATTTATATTTTACGATCTTCTAATGTTTTGTCGATAACAAACATAAAATTATTTTAATGAAACAAATAAAACACGTAAATGGTTTGAGCCAATAGTTTACTAACACACTTACATTTTCATATAAAACACTAAACAAGTAATAGTGTTTTCATGTTATAGTAAAACATATATATAACAACTAGTGTTTACATAATGGGTATATATATACATACTTAGTATGTATTGTATTGGGTAATATAATGGGTAAAAGTCTAAGCATTTGACCCATTGATTAAATACATTGAATGTAGTTGGGTAAAACCCAAAGTCCATGACCCATACCCTTGGAGCTTGATCCATAACCCATGACCCATTGGATGACATCATGCATGTAATCATGGTTGGATATTATCCATGGATCATAACCCAAGACCCATGACTCTATGTCTAGATACATTGTACCTTGGAGGCCACTCAAGGCTCATATACATGACCCATGATCCATGACCCATAACCCATTTAGGGGGAGAGTCCTATGGATCCCCCAGTTTACACTGGACGGATCCCTCAAGCAAGGGATCCGTGGAACAGTAGCAAGATTTTGCCTGTAAATAGTGAGCCATTTCTTCATTGTAACTTACCCCTTTTTCACACATTCTCTCTTAGTGTTGTAAACTCTCTAACCTCAGATCCAAAGGATCTTTCTATGTAGTTTTGTGTTTGTGTGATTCTCTAGGTTCCTCTTAAAGGCGAGATCACCACCTCTTGAAGTCGAGCAAGCTCAAGTCCATGAGTTGCCAAGCTTCGTCATCATCAAGACTGTTGAAGTTCTCTTGTTGATAGTTCTTTATTCCTCCATAGAAGTGTTGTGTTGATGGCAATAATGAAAGGTGCCCAAGTTCCGAGTCGAATACATTAGTGAATGGTGTCGAAGGCTCTTGTAGAAGGCATTAGTTAAGAGTGCCGAAGGTTAGAGTCAAAGGCATTAGTGAAAGGTACCAAAGATCCGTGTCGAAGGAATTAGTGAAAGATGCCAAAGATCCACGTCAAAGGCATTAGTGAAGGGTGCCGAAAGTCCGTGTTAAAGGCATTAGTGAAGGGTGCATAGGAGTCGTGTAAAAGGCATTAGTGAAAGGTGCCTAGGGTGTACATTCGATATGGTGTGTCGATGTACAAGATAGATTAGTATTGGGTCAAAGGATATTGATATCCTTGTTGATGTTGTCATAAGGAGTAGATCTCCTTTGGGATAGGTGTTGTGTAGTGTTAGGTAGTAGTTCCTCCTTAGTAATGGAACTCGGTATCTATCCTTGTACCGGATAAAGTGTAGGTGACGTTGTGATAGGTTTGGTTCTACCTCGTGGAAGAACCCGGTGTCTAGCCTTGTACCGGATAAAGAGTAGGCGAAGTTGTGAAGGCTTCTCCGCCACAAGGAGTTTGTGTTGTGTAGTGATTACGAACTCTCGAGTAGTTGACTCGGGGAGTGGAGTAGGGAAAGGAAGGTGTCCTTGTAGCCGAACCACTATAAATACTCGCGTTGTGGTTTTGTGCTTCTTACTCTTTATCTTTGCTTTACTTATTCATATGATTATCTATCAACATCCAACACACACATTTAAATAGATTGACATAAGTCGATCTAAATAGTTTAAAACGAAGTTTTAATTGGTAAAACTATTCAACCCCCCCTTCTAGTTTTTCACAATTTGTACCAGATCTTCGTTACCAAGTTTATTAGAGTATATTGTACTTTAAAAACTTGATATGATCCGTGTATGTTTGAAAACTATAAAGAAGGAAATTTCTTAAAACAAAAAGTCATGTTTTTAGAAATCATCAAATTTTAAATGTTGGATAATGATATATCATTCTAATGTTTTATTTTTGAGAAATCTTCATACTAGGATTTGAGTATTTTAAAAGCTCATGAAGTATTTCGTGTTTATGGTTTCTAAAACCATAAAAAGGAAATATAGCAAATGTATGTTCTCTTAGTTACAATTATTGGTCAAAGACGTGCTAAATTGTTTGTGGATAAAATGGTGATATATGCTTCTATCTTATAATAAGCATAATATGAAAAGTGTTTTAGTGATTTTTTTTCTTTGAAGTTTTGTGTTTGATATATGTTCATTCAAGCTTGAATAAAGATTGTAATGGGTAATATAACCTCACTAAAAAGTCTACAAAGGTTAAACCTTTTCGTCGGGTCAAAATATGTATTTTTTTGAATCTGTGTCAGATCCGCGGATCCCTTTTGGAAGGGATCCGGCGGATCCGTGCAACAGAGGACAACTTTTGGTTAAATTTCAAAAATTCATAACTAATTAACCGTAAGTTCGTAGAAGTCGTGCCACCTATCGTTTTAAAAGTATTTGAGTCTACTTTCATATAAAAATGATTTCATAAACTGATTCAAAACAAAAATTTATAGAATCATTGATTTATAATAGAAAGTCATTTTTCGGTCATAAATTTTGCACAAACTTTTGATCTAATCGGAGACGGAACCGGCATGGCCCCAATGATTTCTTTTCGATTTGAGCATGTAGGTCCGGCGTCCTCGCGGGGCGAGATTCTTTTGAAATTAAGGTTTTGATCATATTTATAAATATAAAAGAAACTAATCAAGCTTGATATACATGTTTATATTTAACACAAAGCGATGAAAAGAACTTTCGTATGCTATGCTAAATGATTAATTGTCTTACCTTGCATTACTTGATTATTTGTTTATCTCAAATAGTTTTTGTACTTGTTTGTTTGAATAACATATGTGGTTTCCTCACCTTGATATTCATTATCTTGTTTGTCAATTTAGTAATATTTTACTAATCAATGTGCTATTTGAAGGAGTGTTTGGGATAACATCGAGGTGTGTCGAAAATGTTAGTTTAAATACTTAGATAAGTCATATAAGTTGAAAAATGTTTAAAACATGTAATATACTAAATGGATTCTTTTTGAGTTTGTCATGTGTGCAACATAAATGTTTTATGTGCTTATATGATTTCTTGATTTCATATTTTCTTGTGTCGTTTTCTAAAAACAACAAGAATGTACATCGGATCATAACCTACACTTGTGTTGATGATGTACTCTCCCATTTTCCTTTTCATGATCGCTTTCCAACTTTCATAGTAGGATTGACAATTAGATTATTTCATCCGATATACTCAAGTAAATTATTTTGCAACGCAAATATAATTGGTCATATTCGAAAGTCCAAACTCGAGCTTTCCAACAACATATGTTGAACTAGCTCATCCAACCATTTTTGTTCACCATATGGACAACTTTAAATTTTTATATTTAAACATGACACCTTCGTCATCTTAGTTGTTTCAGACATAATATTAATAAAAGCGAAGCAAAGTATCATCATTGTTACTCTTCGATAGGCCATTGTAGGAATATAAATTTTCCTAACTTGAGAATGAATACTGGAGAACTTATTGTACTAGAAACTCAATTTGACCTAACGGTTGAATTGCTTCTTTGATAGAAGTTGGGTATGTGGAATCACCCGTAAAAATGGTCGTGTTTAGCCGTAATTGAGCACCGCTGGTAATAGTCTCATATTCATTCTCTCACTTGAGAAATCTATACTCCTATGTTTTCCTAAAGTAAGTTTACAATGGAAATACTTTGCGTTGTCTTAGGATTACTAATCAAACAAGTTGTAAAATTATTATTTTTTAGTTAATCACAACCACTTGCCTCATCAAGCGATTATCTTGCTTTGATAAAGAAGAGCTACATTACTTCAAGGATGAAGTTCATTATACGCTAATCACCATCCGTAATAACTATACTTAGTTCATTACCTTCACTAAACCAAAACAACCTTCTAAACAATTCACTTTCTTAAGGACGCATATACATGTGTTTTTTACTCTTCAAAATACCAACACATAGGTAAACATCTCTTAGCTAAAACCAACCCATAAAATAGTACTTGTTTCAAGCCTTTCTATATCCAACACTTACTCTTCTAAACACAACTCCTTCATATCCATAAACAACAACTCCACCTTCTAGATCTAAATGAAGTCTAGGATTGTCCTGAACTAGCAGCTTACAAATCTATTGTCTTGAACACCATCATGTACTCTTTTCTTTCTTGACACATACCTTGCACGCCATTGTTAATACATACGATTTACTAATCTAGATCATAAATCTGTTTTGAGCTTCTTGAATAGCGCTTGCTAAAGTTTGATAAACCCGTGTTATTTGTGAGCTCGATCTCACTTGATTGCTTATGTGTTATTCTTACATGCTCTCATTTCTATGCTTTACTTACATACATGTATGCCTACTATAGAAATCATTAGTTTCAAAATACGATACCTTGTGCAAGTTTTGCATACTTTCTGTTATGCTATTGATCTGCAGGAGCCGGATCCCTCACTTTATACTAGACGGATCCCTCCATTTAGGGATCCGTGGGATCCCAGCAGACAGTAACGCAATTGCAGACCTCCATACATCAAACCATTTTCCTAGACCACTTTGTAATAGCTTAACATGTATCTTTAGGATCACCCAATTCTTCCTCAAAATCAGCAGGTCGCACACTCACTCACAATTAACTTAGGATCACATTCAAAGTTCTTTTGATTTATCTATTCACCTAAACTCACCATATTTCCGCTCCAATGCTCACACATTGTTCCTCACATCTCAAAACACTTAGCTTGATATTTTTCTCAATTTTAGCAAATTGATTTTAGTCATCCTTACCTCAAAATAGGCCAAAAACTAGTTTTTCATTTATCATAATTTGTAAGTAATTTTCCAAATTTATCTTCAATTACCATCTGATCTCTCGGATCATCTAACACCACTTAACACTCTCAAATCTTCTAGTGTCATCTTTGATCACCCATTGGTGCTCATAAAGTCCCATTTTCTTCCATAAAAGGCAATCATTAGCTACCATCACTCATTGCCCTTGATCATTTAAGTTCCCTTTCATTTAAGACACTTAAGAAGACTGAAACACTCAAGGTGTATAGGTACTAGACCTTACAAACATCATTTTCCTCTCTTCTTGGCTGCTGAGAGCCGGATCCCTAGGATTAGCCTAGACGGATCCCTCGCTGGAGGGAACCGTGGGAACCGGCTGACAGATTTAGCTAATCCTAGCTAAAACAATCATTTCAAGCTCTCCTTGCTAACTTAAACACTCCATCTTGACTTAATTAACTTCCTTGATCAATACAACTCTGATGTTGACTCTTGTGCATACAAATCATTGCATTACAAAAGGATCTTAGTGGTTTAAGCCTTGAATGCACTTGCCAAATCCTTTCCTTTATAATCCATCTTATTAGGACTTCTAAGTCACCATCTACAACTTAATTCTCAGCAACTAGAAACCCTTATCTCACTAACCTTTTATCATCTCATCATGAGAAAAGCTCTAGTGCTAACTCATCCACCAAAGGACCACCCAAGAACCTTGCTCGTGTTGTTCACGAAATTTCTTCAACCGAATCATCTCCCGTTAAATCCACAAACGCTAGGATTTTCCCTCCACCAACTCAACCAATCAAACCAATCCCTAAAAGGATTGTTCCCACAAAACTACCATTGCAAAACACCACTATACCTCCCAAACCAAACACTCCTATTTCCACTAAACCATCACCATTAGTGCCTAGACCATATCATTTACCACTCCACAATCATCTCCACACCTCTACAACTTAGAGGAATTGCCTTCTAGGCCCTCTCATCCTCCACCATTGCCAACATTCTCCTCTATAGAGAAAATAGCGCAACAAAATCAAGGTGTTGAATCGACACTAGCATCGGTATCCTTTTCTACGTCACCCTCAAATAGTCCCTTTTGGATTATGAGGAATCATCAAAGTCAACCACCCGATCACATGGAAGTAGATACCTCTCTACCACCATCCTCGCCACATATTCCACCACCACTGCCTTTGGTTGAATCACCTCCACAAATCCCTCCTTCTTTTGAGAATCTTCTACCTTCCTCACTTAACCTTCCTCCTTTTGTGGAACCTCAACCAAACCTTCCATCTATAGCCATTCCATTTCTACCACCACAATTTCCGAGCCATGACAAAGAATTTTATCATTGTCAACACGTTGAAGGCTTGATACATGAATTACGTGAAGAGCAACGTTTCATGTTTTATCACCTCCTCGAACGTTTTGATGAGGTCAACAAACCTAAACAACCTTGAGCTTAAGGATTCAAGTGGTGTCCTAGTCTTAAGCTTAACTTAGATAATTTAGGAATCTAAATCCATGTATTATTCATTTTCTTAGCTTTTAGAGTAATGTACATCATTTCTCTAGTTTTATTGAATGAAATTACATGTTATATGCCATATTATCTTGAGAATATGTTTGGTGCCTTAATACATATCTCATTTTGATGTTAACATCACAATTTTATATCACCATTGCTGTCTTTAGTTTACAGGCAGACGGATCCCTCATTTTAGCCTAGACGGATGAACCGTGGGATCCGTGTAACAGAAGACCTTTTTATTACTAACTTGAGTCTTATTTGCAAGAAATTATGCATTATATACTTGTTTTCTAACCTTTGTTTTGTAGATTTTCAATATACACATGAAGACTTTGACACCCTTAGCTAGGGGGAGTTTCGTGTCAAAGCAAAACAATTGCAAAATCATTTGAAATTATTTCACATAAGATTACAATAACTACATGACGTCCTCATTTGTAACACCCCCAACTCTCGGTACAGCGGAAGACTTAAACAAGTTTTCGGGGCGTTACATGGATTGGTACATCACACAAGTATAGCAAACAAGATAGTCATATTATAACTCAAAAACCAATCCCAAATTTAATCATCCAATACAATCATCCCAAAATAGTTAAATGTAAGGCCCAATATGAATTATAAAATAGGTCCGCATAATATTATCAGAGTTTAAATATGATCCTTCAACCATGCCTCATTGCCAAGCTTCCACAGAATAAGCATTCCAACCATCACTTAGATACCTGAGAAAAACATGCTAAAAGGTCAGCTAACGCTGGTAAGTTCATAGGTTTAAGTTCAAATTCAATAGTGGACCTGTAGGAGTTTATTTGCTATGCAAGACCTAAGATAGATACACAATATCACACCAATCACATACCAATATCATAATCAACAATACCATCAATAACATATCCGACGTCACAGTAGGGCCCTAAGCAACACTAGCCAGTGCAGTTGTAGCAAGGTCTAGAACAAATGCTACCCTAGACTAGGTCGAGGTAGAAGTCTATACTTAGCTAGGAAAGTGTCATAGCAATATGATTGCTACCCTAGACTAAGGCAACAACTACCACATATCTATCTATACAGTCAACACATAAGCAAATCCAAAGTTTAAAAGGTCCAAAAGAGTAGCATGATTTCTCACCCCAATTAATTAAAAACATAGATAAAAGTGGGGCTATGAAACTCACCTCAAGCAAGCAACGCACAAACAAACACTAGAAACGAAGATAACAGCTAACACGGCTCAGCAACTACTGACTCGGCACAACCTATTAATATAAACCGATTCTTAATATATATATTTCCAAAATCAACGTTATCTACCCCAATGCATTCCTTTTCTTTATCTCCAAAAATATCTTGTTTCATCGTTTAGTCCTAGCGTTTGGTATCGTCGTGTGTGTGTATCGACTCAACATGATATCATGAATGCACTCAAATAACCACAATGTGACTCAATGCAACACAATGAGATGTCTAAGCGATAAGCTCCATAGTCCAATAAGTTTCAGAATAAATAGTTAGACCTTATCAAATTCCTCAACTCGATAAACTCAATCTTTTATTCGTGTCGCTTATTATCCCATAAACCGGTCGCATTCTAACGAGTCATAAGGATAATTCACCCATTAATAACGTTATCCTACGTACCTAGCGGGCTCTTATTAAATTCGTCAACCTAATAAGTCCGCAATCAATGTGGATCGACGCCATTAATGTTAGGTCATCCGTAACTCATGCATAAGACGTAAATAGAATTAAATGCTTGAAAATGGTATTAAATTATCATAAATGGCACATTTCGATAAACGTGCACTCGGAACATTAAATACCCATTAATTAGAAAACCTTTTCGTTTTTAGTCGTTAATTCCCATTTCAAATAGTAAATAACAAGACAAGTCTTGTTATCGAGGGTTTTGGTATAAAAACCATTTATTATTTATGTTTCATAGTTTTATTAACATATTTTTATATATATATATTATATATATATATATATATATATATATATATATATATATATATATATATATATATATATATATTACGTCAATGTCCATATAAGTTTCAAATCGATATTCGTTTCGAGTCCACAAGCACGAGTCATTACTTCTTGGCTTTTAATCAATCTATAGTCCAATATATACTAAAGTCCATGTTACGGCGTTGTCGGGGTCAACTGTGACTAAAAAGTCAAAGTAACACCGACGTTGCTCAAAGTTGACAATTTATAATATAGTCCAAGTAAATAATCACAATAGCGCAAATCAATCTCCAATCAACCCATACCAATCTCGCCATCCAAACAACTACCAAATATACCTATAACCAATGTCACGACCCTAATGGTCATGACACGGTCCCGGTTAAGACCCCGTGAACCAAACAAGCTCTAGAAGCTTTTCGGCTCCACGCGTCTCATCCAAACACCAACAACAACTACCAACAAGATACCACAACAACCCGACCCGGACCCTTGGTCCATATGGGTCATGTACGCCAACCAAGACCTACGTACGAGTCCCTAGTGCCTCGTACGCCTCACCAATCCCATACAAACACTCCCAAATGGCTTCTACAACAACCAAACACAATCAAACAACCTTCAAACAACATCCAATCATCAAACCCATCAACTAATCTAAACCAACATCATGAAACTATGATAAAAATGCAAAAACACAAATAAATGACACAACACACGATACCAAATCACTAGTTACATGTTTTATTAGTTGTAAATTAGTTTTAGACCCATGTTTCATCCAAAACCCACCATGGTCGAGCCATGCACGAGCCAAATAAGGCCCATACGAGGCTTCTCATGGCTCAAACACACCACAACCATGTTCCTTTTACTTTTTCTAAACCCGATCTACAAAGTTACTTGAAAACCCTAGAATCACGATTAGTTTTTGCAAGATTTGGAGGTGTTAATGAAGGCTTCTATAGGCGTTCCATATATGGATTGAAAGAGGAAAGAAAGATCTATCAAATGGTGGTGGTGGTGTATGTTCACTCGCCGGAACAGTGGCCGGCGGTGGTGGTTGTGTTTAGGGTTAGGGTTTTTGATTTTTAGGAGAGAGAGAGTAGAGAGAGAAAGTTGTGTTTGTGTGTGTTTTTAGCAGTGTTGCAAAACAAGGCCTACAAGGCCGATTAATCGCCGATTTGGTGCTGCAAGGCCACCAACCTTTCCGATTTATGTAAATCGGTCAAACAAATCGGTCAACCATGGTCAATGGTGGTCAATGACGGTTAATGATGGTTAAACTTGTCGAAAACCTTCATATCTTGCCGAAAATACTTAAAACTACCAATAAAATTGTTTGAATAACTTATGGTCATTGTTTATATCTATTACAAGATGTTTTTCAAGAAAAATATTGCCAAAAATACATAAACTTGTCGAAAATACCTAAAACTTGTCGAAAATACTAAAAACTTGTCGGAAATGCCAATCCGATTAATCACCGATTAATCCCGCCTAGACCGATTACAAGCTACAGGGAGGTCGACCGCCCAACTACCGATTCGCGATTTTTGCAACATTGGTTTTTAGTGAGAGAGTGAAAGAGTGAAATGTGGTGGGATGAGGGTATATATATTTGGGTTTGGGGACCAAAATAAAAATGAGAAAAGGGGGAGGGGCGCCGGCCACATCAAACAAGGGGGCCAAACCCGCTAATTTTCCCAAACTATCCCTTTTACCCATTCCCGAGCTCATATATTGTCCTACGAGTGTCCCACGACGTTCCTTCGACTTTCTATCACTTTTATTTACGTTTTTCCACTAGTTTTGACTATTTATTTGTCAAGTTTTGAGTTACAATTTAAAAGTTACGTCATTTCTCATGATAGAATTTTATTGTGCCGAATCACATAGTGCTTAACGAAAAGAGCTAAAACTCATACGACAATAAAATAAATCATAAAACCAATAATCGATATCAAAACAAGTCATGGTCAATCAAAATAGTTCTAAAGGCAAATACTCGGTTTAACTTAGCGTAACGCGGTTACCTAAAATGGGCTCCCTAATTGTCAGTTGTCACATCCTTGAAAAGGAGCACTCGTAAAGGGGGAGCATGTTCATCAAAAAGGACGAACCCATTTGCAAAAAAAATTACAAAGCACTAGCTTAGTATCTCTTATTACTTGACGCCCTCACAAAGAGATGGATCGGTCAAGGGGGAGCTAAGATGAGAATTCTTCTCATCTTTTACTCTCTAATTTTCATATTTTTACTTTTTACATGCTTTTCCTTCAAAACTATGTGTTAGTTTTTTTTGACGCTCTTTTTGTTTCGACAAAAAGGGGGAGAAGAGAGTAAAAAACTCCAATTCAAACTTTTACGAATTTTAGTATTTCCTTAAAATAATCTTATGTTTTTTGTCATCAACAAAAAGGGGGAGATTGTTAATACAAATAAGCCGTAAACGTGTATTTATATTTTACGATCTTCTAATGTTTTGTCGATAACAAACGTAAAATCATTTTAACGAAACAAATAAAATACGTAAATGGTTTGAGCCAATAGTTTACTAACACACTTACGTTTTCATATAAAATACTAAACAAGTAATAGTGTTTTCATGTTATAGTAATACATATGTATAACAACTAGTGTTTATATAATGGGTATATATATACATACTTAGTATGTATTGTATTGGGTAATATAATGGGTAGAAGTCTAAGCATTTGACCCATTGATTAAATACATTGAATGTAGTTAGGTAAAACCCAAAGTCCATGACCTATACCCATGGAGCTTGATCCATAACCCATGACCCATTGCATGACATCATGCATGTAATCATGGTTGGATATTATCCATGGATCATAACCCAAGACCCATGACTCTATGTCTAGATACATTGTACCTTGGAGGCCACTGAAGGCTCATACCCATGACCCATGATCCATGATCCATGACCCATAACCCATTTAGGGGGAGCGTCCTACGGATCCCCCCAGTTTACACTCGACGGATCCCTCAAGTAAGGGATCCGTAGAACAGTAGCAAGATTTTGCCTATAAATAGTGAGCCATTTCTTCATTGTAAATTACCCCTTTTTCACACATTCTCTCTTAGTATTGTAAACTCTCTAACCTCAGATCCAAAGGATCTTTCTATGTAGTTTTGTATTTGTGTGATTCTCTAGGGTCCTCTTAAAGGCAAGATCACCTCCTCTTGAAGTCGAGCAAGCTCAAGTCCATGAGTTGCCAAGCTTCGTCATCATCAAGACTGCTGAAGTTCTCTTGTTGATAGTTCTTTCTTCCTCCATAGAAGTGTTGTGTTGATGGCATGAGTGAAAGGTGCCCAAGGTCCGAGTCGAAGACATTAGTGAATGGTGTCGAAGGATTTTGTAGAAGGCATTAGTGAAGAGTGCCGAAGGTTAGAGTCAAAGGCATTAGTGAAAGGTGCCAAAGATCCGTGTCGAAGGCATTATGAAAGATGACAAAGATCCACATCAAAGGCATTAGTGAAGAGTGCCAAAAGTCCGTGTTAAAGGCATTAGTGAAGGGTGCCTAGGAGTCGTGTAAAAGGCATTAGTTAAAGGTGCCTAGGGTGTACATTCGATATGGTGTGTCGATGTACAAGATAGATTAGTATTGGGTCAAAGGATATTGATATCCTTGTTGATGTTGTCATAAGGAGTAGATCTCCTTTGGGATAGGTGTTGTGTAGTGTTGGGTAGTAGTTCCTCCTTAGTAATGGAACTCGGTATCTAGCCTTAAACCGGATAAAGTGTAGGTGACATTGTGATAGGTTTGGTTCTACCTCGTGGAAGAACCCGGTGTCTAGCCTTGTACCGGATAAAGAGTAGGCGACGTTGTAAAGGCTTCTCCGCCACAAGGATTTTGTGTTTTGTAGTGATTACGAACTCTCGAGTAGGTGACTCGGGGAGTGGAGTAGGGCAAGTAAGGTGTCCTTGTAGCCAAACCACTATAAATACTCGCGGTGTGGTTTTGTGCTTCTTACTCTTTATCTTTGCTTTACTTATTCATATGATTATCTATCAACATCCAACACACACATTTAAATAGATTGACATAAGTCGATCTAAATAGTTTATAACGAAGTTTTAATCGGTAAAACTATTCAACCCCCCTTCTAGTTTTCCAGAGGGAAACCAAGCAGAGCAGAATAAAGTCTGCATTTTGGTTTCTTTGTGAAACGACAAACCTTGAATATGTGTTTAGACCCTTTAGATGTTGATTTCCCCTTTTTTGTTGCCCTGATGAATGCATTTTAAGTTAGTTTATTATTTGCATTACTAAAATTGAAATTTAACTTTAGCAATTAAGGCCCTTTACCCGATTTTACTTTAGCAAGTCAAACTGCATCACTCAAAATGCAATGGATTACTTATACACTAAGCTGCTAGATCTTATTAGAAGTCTGCATACACTTCATCAGCTAAGCTCTTGTTTTGTGTAGACCTTTAGGGGTGTTTGAATGTCAGCACTGTTTGGTAGAAAGAGAGTTAGTAGAGTGTTTGGACTTATGTATTACATCATTACTCAAACTGCAATTTGAATTTAGCATGTCAAATTGCAATGGGGCAAACTATTGATGTTGATTTGGTCTTTTGTTTATTATTTGCATACTTGATTTATGGGTTGTCTCTAAGTGTGTTAACTTATTAACTTGTAGATCAGTATCAGGAAAAGGTTTGTGAAAGCAGGATTCAAAACCTTGAAAAGAAGATAGAAATCCTTGAAAAGAGGATCCAACCTGTTAATACAAATAAGCCGTAAAAACGTTTATTTATATTTTACGATCTTCTAATGTTTTGTCGATAACAAACGTAAAATCATTTTAACAAAACAAATAAAATACATAAGTAGTTTGATTCAATAGTTTTTCTAACACACTAACTGATGATGTACCCTCCGAGTAGCTCGAAGGACACTCCTCCGAGACGTGTCGAAGCCCTTCCATACGAAGGCCCAAGTTAGGATTCTGAAATATCCATAGGCGTCAAACCATTCGTTGGTACGAAGGTTACCTAAGGGGAATTCGCCACTCGAAGCCTTAAGCCCTTCGAGGTATGGCTGACGAAGGAACAATGGATAAGGAACCTCCTGACTTAGTCAAACCCACGATCTCCCTCTCTCTCTTGGCTTCCCCGTCAAGTCTGAGAACGTGGGTCACTAACCCCTAGCGGTTACCCACAATCATGGGACGCCCCCATGATCTCCGATATTCATGCAAGAGTGCCTCTAACCGTATTTCTTCTACTATAAATGGGTTAGACGGACGATGGTTTATGGTATGCTCATTTCACACTCATCTCTTTACTTTCATACACTTATACAACGATAACTCATACTTACTCTCACGCCGGAGGTGGTTCGCAGGGTCCTACCCCTGCGCAATCACTTAACGTAGTGTCTTAGTATTTCTTATTCTCAGGTTATAGGCGAGCCTTGGCTGGAACACACACCCCTCATTACTTTGATCCTCATCGAAGCCTGGTAGTGCAATCTTTTGCACAATCAGTGGCGCCATCCGTGGGACCACAACTATTAGTCCCGTAATCACCTAGTCCTAATACCTTAACCAACTACGCTACTTTTTTCGGCATGGAACCAGGAAGAGAAGATTCACCTCCACCAGGTTTCTCTACTCTGGTCCCACTCACCACAACTAACACCGATAACCTCGCCCCCATAACAACCTCAACCTTCACCACACGATCTCGTTTGGAAACTACTCCCGTGCATCACGCCTCAACATCCGCTAACCCTATTCCAGACATCAGTCCCGCCTTCGTAGAGGCAAACTTTGAGGCCTTAGATTCTTTGCTAAGGGCTCACAAGAGACAAGTTCGTAACACAGAAATGCGGAGGGAGTTGGAATACTCCAGCGAGGAGTATGACGAGGAGATTGAAGTAGAGGACATGCCTCAACCTATGGGCAGGGGACGCTCGGCCCTACGAAATGGTTCCCCTTCCGTTAGAAGGTCAAATGGAAGGACGGTGGGTTTTGAAGAAGGACTCGGAGGAAATCCGTGTAGAAGGGACAGAATGCATGGTGAAAGGAGGAGCGAGAACTCCAACGGAGGAAGCAACCCAGTAGGAAATGGAGGGGTAAACCTGCCTCCTCTTCTAGCAGCACATTTGGGAAGAGAAGGGGTGGGGGCTCCAGTACCACCCTCTTATGTTTCGAGTATCGGAGATCCATCTCCCTACTCCAACATGAACCAATTACCCCCTCCGGGAATGAATCCCTACTTACCTACTCAAACCTACAACACTTACCCTCCAAATGGTTCAATCCCAAACCAGAATTACCAGCAGATGCCCTACGGACAGATTCCTACACAATCGATGGGAATATACCCTTCGTACCAAACTTCCACTGCATACCCTGCCTATTCACAGCCATTTCCTAACCCGTATAACCCTACACCTGTTTATCCACCTCCGTACAACCCTTATGGTGCCGAAGCCTCTGGAGCTTGCACACCCTTCGTGAAATGGATCGAGGACTACCCTTTACCGGACGGCGTGAAGATGCCTACTCATATAGGCACCTACGATGGAAAAGGTGATCCCGATAACTTTCTCCACTTATTTGAAGGCGCTATCAAAATGCAAAAGTGGGTCATGCCGGTAGCATGCCATATGTTCACTTACACGCTCAGAGACTCCACAAGAATATGGTGGAACGGACAGAAGCTGGGAAGCATTGTGAGTCTAGATGATCTTAAGGCTAAGTTCCGGTTACACTTTAGCCAGCAGAAGAAGCACACCAAAACTCACTTAACCGTGCACACCATCAAACAAAGAGACAACGAAAGCACGAGGGCCTTCGTTACCAGATACACTGATGAAACTTTGCAGATTCTGGGTCTACACGAAGATCAGAGGATCTCCGGTTTCGTACATGGCCTCCGAACTCGAAGCTTGGTGGAATTCCTGTCCACCGATCTTCCCAACACCTACAAGGCCTTGATTGAGAAGGCTTACACCTGGATTGAGTCTAAGGAGGTAGCAGCAAACGGGGCTCCGATAGAGCCAAGGGAAGCGTCTGACAAATTCTCTAGAGGGTCCTCCTGGGAAGGATCCAAAAACAAGAAGAAGAACAGAGATCGCTTCACCCCCTACAACAAAGGCTCGAACCATGGATTTCTGGCAAACTTGGTTAAATCTCCTCAAGAAATCCTAGCAACAGAGAAGGCCGCAAAATCCTTCGATCCCCCACCTCGGATGATAACACGAGGCAAGGCCAGAGACATGTCCAAGTACTGCCACTTCCATGAAGATCATGGACATGACACGAACAACTGCAGGGAATTAAAGAAGCAGATCGAAGAGGCGGTACGGTCCGGACAGTTAGCACACCTGGTCAAAGGCATAAAGAAGGGAAAGGACAAATTCTCTGACACTCAGCTGGGAGAATGGAAGGGGAACAAGAAGGAAACTACGCCCGCAGAAGCTCTGATACTAATGGTACACAAACGCGGTACCACTTTGAAAAGGAAGGAAGCAGAAGAAGAGCTAGGAAGTGTAGGGGAAATAACCTTTCCCCACATATTAGGGCAGACACCTTCGACCGATCCCGTGATCATCAAGGTACACATATCCAACAGGGAAGTGAACCGAGCGTATATGGATTGCGAAAGCTCCTGCGAAATCATCTACGAGCATTGTTTCCTAAAGCTCAAGTCATCTATACGCTCACAGAGGGTCGACTCGAAGGCACCGCTAGTAGGGTTCTCTGGTGAACACTCATGGCCTCTGGGAGAAGTACCGTTGGAAGTCACCATAGGCGAAGGCCCCTTATCCCGCACGGAGACACTCATTGTCGTCATCGTAAGGTCAGATTCTCCTTATAATTTATTAATAGGGAGAATAGCTATGCAAAAAATGGGAATTGTTGTTTCTACTATACATGCTGCCATTAAGTTCCAAACCCCCTTCGGAGTAGGAACTGTTCATTCTAGTTATGGAGCGGATAAGGGTGTATATGGTGTCAAAAAGATCAGAGAGGAATCGGAGGAGCCTCCGATGGCAATTCTTAGTTGTACAGATGCGGAGAAGCGAGTTGTCGTAAACCCTAGCTATCCTGAACAGACAGTGGTAGTAGGGAAGCAACTCCCGGCGAATTTCAAGGCGAAGCTCACAGAACTGTTACGTACTAACCTTGATGTTTTTGCTTGGAAATATTCTGACATGACAGGTGTTCCAAGAACATTGTTGATAGATGGACAGTCCTTCGGAACGGAGCATAAACTCAATGAGTACAAGCACATTGAGCCCATAAAGCAGAAAAGGATAAGCCTTGCCCCCGAGAGAAACGCTGCAGCTTGCAAAGAAGTTGATGAACTTACACAAGCAGGCATCCTGAGGGAGGTTAAATACCAAACTTGGGTGGCCAACCCGGTGCTGGTAAAAAAGAGCGACAGAGGGTGGCGCATGTGCGTGGATTTCACTGACATCAACAAAGCATGCCCTAAGGATTGCTACCCCGTACCCGAAATCAACTGGAAGGTAGAATCCTTGGCAGGTTTCCGGTTAAAATGCTTCTTAGATGCCTACAAAGGGTACCATCAGATCCAGATGGCCAAGGAGGACGAGGAAAAGACAGCCTTCTACACAAGTAAAGGTGTCTACTGTTACAGAAAGATGCCCTTCGGTTTGAAGAACGCAGGGGCTACTTACCAACGTCTCGTAGATAAAGCCTTCAACAAACAGATAGGCAGGAATCTCGAAGCCTATATGATGACATGGTTATCAAGAGCAAGACTGAGGAGGACCTACTCCTTGATGTACAGGAAACATTCGATCAGCTCCGGGCAATCAACATGAAGCTGAACCCTAAGAAATGCTCCTTCGGTGTCGAGGAAGGACAATTCTTAGGACATTTAATCACTAAGCAGGGGATACGAGCTAATCCCTATAAGGTCAAAGCCATCTCCGATCTCCAAGCCCCTAAGTGTCTAAAAGATGTGCAGAGCCTGAACGGGAAGTTGGCAGCCTTAAGTCGATTTTTGTCGAAAGAAGCTGACAAGTCCCTACCCTTCTTCAAGACACTCAAAGGATGCACGGACAAGAAAACTTTCCAATGGAGCCAGGACGCTGAAGTAGCCTTTCAGAAGATGAAGGAGTTCATTGAAATACTTCCAACACTTACAACCCCAATCAAAGGCGAAGTGTTGTTTATGTACTTGGCATCCTCAACAGAAAGTATTAGCGCAGTCCTTATGGCAGAGAGAGAAAAGCGACAGATCCCAATTTACTTTGTTAGCAGGGTCCTACAAGGAGCGGAGGTCAACTACCCAACCTTGGAGAAGTTAGTGCTCGCCTTAATTTATGCAGCAAGGAGGCTCCGACGCTATTTCCAGGCCCACCCAATTACAGTCTTAACCGATAAGCCACTGAAGCAGATCTTGTCTAAACCTGAAAAGTCTGGGAGGGTGGCTAAATGGGCTATTGAACTCGGAGAACATGAAATCGAGTTTAAAGGACGTAGTTCTATCAAAGGGCAAATTCTTGCAGACTTCTTGGCAGAAACACCTTCCGGACCCGATGAAGAAAAGGAAAAACCTAAAGCTAATCTTTCTCAAGTACAGGTTGAATGGAAGCTTTACACAGATGGAGCATCTAGTTCCGATGGCTCCGGAGCAGGTCTAATGTTAGTCAGTCCTGAAGGGAAGGAGCATACATATGCTCTTCGGTATGAGTTCGAAGCCACAAACAACGAAGCGGAATACGAAGCGCTACTAGCAGGACTCCGACTAGCCAAAGATATGGAGGTCAAAGCTCTCGCTGTCTTCGTAGATTCCCAATTGGTGGCAAACCAAGTGATAGGTTCCTACGAAGCAAGGCAACCCGTCATCAAACAGTACTTGGAAAAGACAAAAGAGATGCTCGAAAACTTCAACTCCTACACCATCCAACATGTTCGTAGAAACCAGAACAAAAAGGCAGACGCACTAAGCAAGCTAGCTTCCATGGCTTTCGCTCATCTCACTAAGGAGGTTCTCGTGGAAGTCCTTCCTGAGAGATCCATCGTTCTCAAAGAGGTTGCTGATGTGATTCACGAAGAAGGAGAGACATGGATGACTCCCATAAGGAAATATTTAATAAGTGGTCTTCTCCCTGAAGATCCCAAGCTTGCAAGAAAGATTCGGGTTAAGTCCCCGCAGTACCGGCTAATAAGGGAAACCCTATATAGGAGGTCGTTTTTGTCACCTTGGTTACGATGCGTAGGCCCCAAGCAAGCTTCGAGCATCATAGCCGAAGTCCATGAAGGATCTTGCGGTCTCCATGCAGGACCTCGCTCAGTTGTCTCGAAGATAATGAAGTTGGGCTACTATTGGCCCTCGATGCACAGGGACGCAGCCGAAATCATCCTCAAGTGTGAAGCTTGTCAGATACACTCAAACGTTCCAAAAATGCCGAAGCAAGATATGACAAGTGTGACATCCGCGTGGCCCTTCTCCCAGTGGGGCATCGATATTGTAGGGCCTATGCCTATAGCTCCCGGAGGAGTTAAGTTCTTGCTAGTAGCGATCGACTACTTCACCAAGTGGGTGGAAGCAAAACCCCTAGCCTCGGTGACAGGAAGACAGATCGAGAAGTTTGTATGGGAACACATTGTGTGCAGATTCGGAGTGCCCCACATCATCATATCTGACAACGGGAAACAGTTTGCCGAAGGAGTCTTCTATGACTTCTGTCAAGGGCTCAACATAAAGCAATCCTGGACATCCGTCTATCACCCACAAGGTAATGAACAATTGGAGGTTACAAAAAGAGACATCGTCAAAGGGATCGAGAAAAGGCTAGGTCGAACTCATCATGGATGGGTGGACGAGCTCCCTCAAGTCTTATGGGCTCACCGGACACATCCTAAGTCAAGCAACGGAGAAACTCCCTTCAGCCTAACATACGGAACAGAAGCGGTCATCCCTTCCACTTTCAAGCCCGGAGAATATGTACTGCGCCTCAACAGTGCAAGCAAAGCAGAGTATCAGGGAAAACTGGGACCAACTTGGGAAGGACCCTACATGGTAGCTGAGGCCTACGGCAATGGAGCATACAAACTGGCCACTCTTCTCGGAGAACCCATCGACAGGACATGGAATGGTACGAACCTTCGAAAGTTCTATGTTTAAGAAGTACTTTAACTTTTTTCTTGTAATCAAAAGCTTCTCAAGGGAAAGCACACATTATTGGTAGTTGTCCTAGTTTTCATTTCAAGAATGATGTAATCCTCCCTACCAATTCAATGATAAATAAGACATTTCCCACAAATCTCTTGCTTCGTTTCTTAAACACAAAGATTTGTTCAACCAAGTCGTTAATGAGTTTCAATGTCGAATGGCTTGAGGTGTAACATATGCCTTATTATTTAAAGCCAACTTAAACATTCACATTAACTCTCCTAGTAGATTTTGGCGCTTGTAAAATTTTTTTTTAACAAAGCCATGCTATGTAAAGGATTTGAGATAGAGTGGGTCGCGACCCTATGTCAATGGTCAAGTTGGCCATTATATTCTTGGTGTTGTAATTTACACACAATGAGGTTGTTGAACCTTAGGTTGTAAAATTTAAGCGTCGCAAAAATGGCGTAAGAGAAGTTTACATAACAAACTTAAGCTAAGTATGTAGAGGTATGTCCTCTACACTATTGCATTCAAAATATGGGCTACTGACCTTACACTTGCATGAGGAGCCTAGACTCCCGTCAAATTGTTCTTGGCCCATGGCCATACATCACAAGCATTTAAATTGTTTGGGAAACAAGACACACATTGTCACATAAAATAAATTGTCTTAAGGGTACATGCCACCCTTTGGAACCAAATTACTGCTAACAGAGCAGCCTTCATTCTTGTTTCTTCGGAGAGGGAGTGGAGGAGGGTTGCACTAAGACTGGCTTAGTAGACATGGTTTTCTTGGTTGGAGTGGTAGGCTTCAGTTTCCGAGGTTTCTTAGACAGGAGATCTTCGAGGGGTGCCATTGGATCTTTGGTTGCCTCAGCAAGGAAGGAGTACTCTGCAGTTGCAAATGCATTTCCTGCCTCATCATATTCAGCCTTCGAAGTGGGACGGTAGCATTCAATCTTGGAGAGGTCCACAGGCTTACCCGTTTTGGCGGCCTCCTCTAGAGCCAAACACCGTCCATGAAATAGGGCTGACTTGATGAACTTCCACATCTGAGCTCCCAGCTCGTCATTGTGGTAGAGTTCCATGGCTATGTAAGGCACCACCTTCGAAACAACTTCTGCACGATCTTTCTGCAGCATCTTATACCTCATTTGCAGGCCATCGATCTCCTCCCTCAACTTTACCTCTACCTCTCCAAGCCTAACCTTCTCACTTTCCAACCCAACGCACTTAGCCTCGAGAGCAGCATTCTGACCAGTGAGAGTAATAACCTTGGCTTCTTCCAGTTTGAGATTGCCACGTTCCACGGACAACTGAGCTATCTTTTCCCGAAGGTCTTGGACGACGGGGTTCTTCTCAACGTTCCCCTCAATCTCGTCACACTTTGCTTCCAGCTTGGCCACGGTTCTGAGCAACTCCCTGGTCTTGGCATTCAAGTGATTATCCATCATCGACTGCCTCGCAACCCCATTATCATGCATGTCACAGAACTTCCCAATGGACATGTTCTCTAGCATACTCTTCCACTGTGGAAGGGTCACATGGTCAACAATCCGATGACAAGCTAAGGCATTTGGAAGCTCCTTCGTCTCTGGAAGACCTACGAGCAACAAAATATACACAGGTTAGCATAACAGTTATATTTTTACCTTCACAATGTCTCATAAGACAAAAATACTTACCATGAACCTCAACGGATTCATCGGGCAATTCGAAGGCAGACTTGATAAGCTTTCTGCCCTCGGTACTTTTATGCTTCACAACTCTACTCCCAGAGGTAGGCAGGGGATTCTTCCTTTTGTTGGTGGATTTCACAGTCTTGGCCGCTGTCCCTTTCCTACTCTTTAGCCTATCAGCTATTCCTGTTGAACCAACGACGGGGACATCCTCATCCGCAGGATCGTCCGAGTCAGCAATGTTCTCCACCAGTTGGGATGTGCCCTCCACAGCAGATTGTGGGGGTGCTGATGAAATAAGCTCTGGCTTCGGAATGCTTACCTCATTGTTATTCACAGATGTTGAAGGGGAGCCAATGCCATAAGACTCCTCAGCTTTCTCCGCAGGCATGAAACTTAAATCTTCATCAAATTCTTGGAACATGAAGTTTTTGAATGACATCTCTGCAAAATAGAAGCAAAAAGAAATAAATATCAGTGCTACATTGGTCCTATTTAAATAAAAGTGGATAAACATACTTTGTCCTTGGTATATGATCATAGGCTTCTTGGGAGACCCCTCCCAACTCTGAGCAATCCCAGCCATGTATAAGATGGCTTCAGGGAATACTTGCACATCCACAGGGTACTTTGCCAAACGCAGGTAACAAGGATCACTCCGAACCTCGTAGGGCAGGGGGTCATTATACCGTTTAGCATTATACCTATTCTCCTTGTTCAGCAGCTCTGAATATGTAGGGGGAACAATAGTGTCTTGCACGTAGAAAAAGCTACCCTTCCAACCCGATATGTTTGTGTACACTTTCTCAAACAGATTGGGTACATCTGGCTCAGGTCTTTTTGCTAGTGTCAACCAATTGCCCCCGGGGTACAAGTTCAAGAATCCTCTTAAAACTGTCAAGGTTGGTTCATATCCGTAGGCTTTGCACATCACTATGAATGTAGTCAATTTGGCAAACCCAAAAGGATTGAATCTAGAGATATGAACTTTATAGTACTGCATAAATTCCAAAATCAATGGGTGCAGCGGAATCCTAAGGTTTGAGTGACTAAATGCGTGGGTATACAACCCTACGAAACCTGGAGGGGCATCAAAGATACCCTGAGTGGGTTTGGGTAACATCACTTTATGTTCTATTGGAATAGGATAGTCGGCTAAATGATCATGCAAATCTTTAGCAGACAAAGTGCACTTTTGTTGTTTTATAATAAACTTAGAATCCATGTTCCTATTTTTTGAAACAATCTACAAGAGGAGAAAAGTGTTTACCTTGGTTTTCGAAGATAGGGCGCTTGAAAGTTTACTGCGTGTAAATGAAGACGGAGAGAGTAAAAGTATTTTAGGGTTTCATCATATTCCCCTTAAATACCCCTTTTTACCATCTCCTAATTCACACACGTGTCCATCTAGATTACTCTTATCCAAGCCAAACCACTTTTTAAATTTTAAATAAAGACTTTTGGTCTCCGGGTTACATGGGGATAAGTGATCACTGTAGCGGGCAGCTGGATGATTTAATTAGCATTGAATGCGCTTGGTTAGTTGCGTAGTTATCTCCCAACTAGCATATTTAGCAGCATGATGGTGTTTTTTCGAAGCATGAAGTCGAAAGCAATGCCTCCTTGCTCATATGAATCACTTTCGACTGGGGGGCTTGATGATGTACCCTCCGAGTAGCTCGAAGGACACTCCTCCGAGACGTGTCGAAGCCCTTCCATACGAAGGCCCAAGTTAGGATTCTGAAATATCCATAGGCGTCAAACCATTCGTTGGTACGAAGGTTACCTAAGGGGAATTCGCCACTCGAAGCCTTAAGCCCTTCGGGGTATGGCTGACGAAGGAACAATGGATAAGGAACCTCCTAACTTAGTCAAACCCACGATCTCCTTCTCTCTCTTGGCTTCCCCGTCAAGTCTGAGAACGTGGGTCACTAACCCCTAGCGGTTACCCACAATCATGGGACGCCCCCATGATCTCCGATATTCATGCAAGAGTGCCTCTAACCGTATTTCTTCAACTATAAATGGGTTAGGCGGACGATGGTTTATGGTATGCTCATTTCACACTCATCTCTTTACTTTCATACACTTATACAACCATAACTCATACGTACTCTCACGCCGGAGGTGGTTCGCAGGGTCCTACCCCTGCGCAATCACTTAACATAGTGTCTTAGTATTTCTTATTCTCAGGTTACAGGCGAGCCTTGGCTGGAACACACACCCCTCATTACTTTGATCCTCATCGAAGCCTGGTAGTGCAATCTTTTGCACAATCACTAACGTTTTCACATAAAACACTAAAACAAATATAAAGTGTTTTTATGATTTAGATACATATGTACAACAACTAGTTTTTACATATTGGGCTAACATATACTTAACTAAGTATATACTAAAATAGGTAAAAACAATTTTATACTAAATGGGTAAAAACTAGCAAATGGTATTGACCTATAACCCATGGTTTTGTCCAAACCACTTAGCCAAGTTCAATGTATTCTAGAGATACATTGTATCTACAAAGAAACCCATGAATCAACCCATAACCCATGAGCCATGACCCATAACCAAAAATACCCATGGGCAAAGAGGAGCGTCCCACGGATCCCTAGCTTTACGCTAGCCGAATCCCTTGTGGGAGGGATCCGCGGGATCCGGAGAACAGTAGAAAATTTCCTATATAAATAGAGAGCCATTTCTTCTTTTCTACTCACCACTTCACATATACTTTCTCCAAGTATTATATCTCTCTAACCTCAGATCCAAGAGATCTATGTAGTTTGTCTTTTGTTTTTGTGTGATTCTCTAGGTTCCTCTTAAAGGCGAGATCACCACTTCTTGAAGTCGAGCAAGCTCAAGTCCATGAGTTGCCATGCTTCGTCATCATCAGGAAAACTGAGGTTCTCTTGTTGATAGTTCTTTCTTTCTCTATAGATGTTGTATTGAAGGCATTAGTGAAGAATGCCTAAAGTGTCAAGACGAAAGCATTAGTGAAGGGTGCTTATCGTCCGTGTCAAAAGCATTAGTGAAGAATGCTAAAGGTGTCAAGATGAAGGCATTAGTGAAGAGTGCCAAGCGTTGTGACAAAGGCATTAGTGAAGGATGCCTAATAATCAAATCAAGTGGCATTAGAGAAGAATGCCTAGGTCGTATAATCGATGAGGTGCATCGTTATACATATAAGTATTTGCTTATTTCCAAGGATGGTGATATCCTTGATAGTATTGTAACAAGGAGTGGATCTCCTTGAGATTAGGTGTTGTGTTGTGAAGGGTAGTAGTTCCTCCATAGTAATGGAACTAGGTGCTTAGCCTAGTATCTAATAAAGGGTAGGCAACGTTGTGATAGGATTAGTTCTCCTTGGTGTGAAAGAACTCGGTGGTTAGCCTAGCACCGTATAAAGGGTCGGCGACGTTGTGTTAGGTGTGGTTCGCCTTGGTGTGAAAGAACGTGGAATTTAGCTTTGTACCGGAAAAAGGTGTAAGCGACGTTGTGAAGGCTTCTCCGCCATAAGGAGATTGGTGTAGTGTTTACGAACTCTCGAGTAGGTGAATCGGGGAGTGGAGTAGGGCAACGAAGGTGTCCTTGTAGCCGAACCACTATAAATACTTGTGTTGTGGTGATGTGCTTCTTACTCCTTATCTTTCATTACACGTTTATATATCTATCTATCAACGTCCAACATAAACAACCAAATAGATTGACATAAGTCGATCTAAATATTTAAAAGGAAGTTTTAAATTGGTAAAACTATTCAAACCCCCTTCTAGTTTTCCACAATTGGTATCAGAGCTTCGTTACCAAATTTTTTAGAGTATGTTGTACTTTAAAAACTTGATACGATCCGTGTATGTTTGAAAACTACAAAGAAGGATTTTTTTTTGTCATGTTTTAAAAATAATTATAATGTTTATTGTTGGACAATGATAGAATGTTCTAACATTTTCCTGGTGAAGAATCTAAAGGTGTCAATGATTAAGGGTTACCAAGAAAATCATGAAGAATCTATCTAAATATTTCTTTTCGCAAAAAGAATGTTTAGTATTGTCTCTCTCTCAACATGAATCTGGAGATCCCAAGAAAATCACAAAGCATTTCATCTAAATACTTCTTTTTTTAAAAAGAATATTTAGCAAAGGTATGATCGCTAATAATTTACTTTTTATTATTGTTAAAATCTTAGTCGCATGAGTTATATCTATTAGCAATTACTTAAGTAATTATCTATATTATAGTCATCATCATGAATAGTATTCTTCGACTAATTTATATAGACTACGCTACCAACTCATGACAATGATATCTTGGTTATTCGATAGCCTCATTCATTACTCATCACAAAGGGTTTATTGACACTTTATCTGTGTCAATAAATATCCATGTGAAACTTCTTATATTATGATAAAATGTGATTTTATTATAATATTTGAAAAGCTTCCCATGAATTATTACTAATTCTTAAAAAGGGAATCACATCTAATAGGAATAGTATTAAATTTTCAAAACCTCAAATCACATGTTTTAGAACTTTAACATCAAAACACTAGGCGTTTTTAGAACTCCCAAACCAAAGTTATCAAGGAATGTTTGAGCTGATTTTTGCTGTCATGCCGGATCCCTGCGTTTTCACTAGCCGGATCCCAAATGAGAGGGATCCGCGGGATCCGTGCAACAGAAGACAGCTTAAATTAAAGAATGATCATTGTGGATGTTCCACAACTATACTCATCTCAAAGACTCACGAACAAGAACTCAGATACTGTTCAAAGGAGCAATTTGATCATTCCCCTCAAGCTTAATAATCAATTGTGTAAGTATGATCTTCACTACATTGTTAATTTAATTCCTTGATTTCTAGGATTACAATTTCTTCATCTTTAAAAGTTGGGTTCAAATGGGTTTATCATAATTTGTCACTACATTGTTTTCTAAGATAATCTAAATCAAAGAATTAACATTGTTAATACAAATTAAACACATTTCTTGAATTCAACAAAGATGATGAGAGCAAAATTGTGATCAAACCATCTAGGTTACTATTCACAATTAACACCACATTGTGGTTGTATTTTTTAGGATCAATCATGCCAAGCAACAAGCAACAAGATTACCAAGACACCGCTCACTATATACCCATGTACCATAGGAAAGATGGACTAAGTTCGGACGATAGGAAAGCCTTTAAGTTACTTGAAATGAGACTCTTTCACGAAGGTAGAGTTGTTGATCAATCATTTCTTGCAAATACCGACATAAGGGAAGTATTTGGAACTATTGGGTTTGATTGTTTATTGGACATAAATGAGCAAATTTTCCCAGTCTTTGTGCTTGAGTTCTACAAAACAATGGGGATAATTAGAAATGATAATGGTTCCATCTCAATTGAATTTACCATAAATGAACATGAGTACACTCTTTCTCTTGAGGAGTTTGGAAGAATAATAGGGGTTTCATATGATGGTGTTTGCATGTATTCTAATGAGTGGTCGTTGGAGGAGATACACTCTATTGTTGATCATCACGAAATTTATAACACAATAATCCCGGAAGCAACCACGGTGAGGGACACCGTGTTTATGCCAAGAGCATCTCCATCAAGGGTTACTAGGAAGTCGACAGTGATCTATAGGGATCTTTTCCAAATGGAGCTCTCGGAGATGTACACGTTGTATAGGAAATGGGAAGACGTGATAAGGGAGAATGTGGTGTGCCTAGTAGGAAACAAGGATCACCCCAACGCATGTCTAAGATTCATGATTTATTGCCTAGTGACTGAGACTCGCTTTAACATTGCCTAGTACATGATCAAGATAATGGCAAGGGTAAGAAGCATGGACAAGATGGTGCTCCCGTATGCAATGCTCCTAACCCGTCTTGCTAAATTCATCTTTGCATTAGATCCTTCTCCACAATACTATGATCATAGCTTTTGCAACAAAGTTATGGTACCATTAACCGAGGGTAGAACAACAAGGTTTATGGTGCAAGGCAAGAGGCCTCACCCTCCCACGGATTCCTCAGATGATAGGGAGAGACAAGGAGGAGGTGAAGGAAGTGGTAGCAACCCACTCGAAAATACCGATCTTGACCCCTTGGACTACATTAACCAATTGCCAAACATTCCTAATGAATCACCCGAATGGCAACAAACCAAGGGAATCTTCAAGTGCTTCGCCAATTTCTTGAGGAAGAAGAAGTGAAAATGGTATGATAAAGAGTGAAGGACGGGCGAGGACGTGAAAAAGAGGAGAAATGAGGTAAGATCATAGATCTAGAATTGTGAAGAACAATTTCAAACAATGGGTTGTAACCCTAAAACAATCGTAACTTAGGAACTTGTAGAATGAGATTTTACGACTCCTTGAAAATGTTCAAGTGGTTGTCGTCACTCATATTAGGAACCTTTAAACTCTTCCTACTTTGCTATGAATTATATTTGTTGTATTCTTGCCTTTAGTCTCTATAGAAACAACTATGAGAAGCATTTACCAAAAAGAGCAAAGTTGCACATTTGCTAAAAGCCTTCTGATCTGCAGTAGGCGGATCCCAGCATTTGAACTAGCCGGATCCCTCCCAGAAGGGAACCGCGGGATCCGTGGCCACTGATGAGCAATACAGACTTGCTTACATCAAAATAACATACTATGATCACCTCACACTAGTCTAAGACAAGATACTAGAGCCAACTAAGTCTTCCTCAAATAGTTGAAAGTCTCACCCTCATCCATGACTTACCTAGGATATATTTCAAAACGCTTTTTGATTTTTCAACTCGTCAAAACTTACCATAATTCCGCTCCAACACTTACACATTATCTATCACGTCTGATAACACTTAGTTTGGTCTATCCATCAATTTTAGCAAATTGATCTTAATCATCTTTTGACTCAAAATTAGACTATAAACTAGTTTTTCATTTTTTCTTTATTTTTAAAGATTTAGTTAATTCTTCTTCGGTCATCATCTGACTTCTAGGACTTATTACCACCATTTTCCATTTCAAATTAAATGGTATCATTGTCAAACACATAGTTAGACTACCCAAAGTTAATTTTCTTGCCCAAAACCATCATTAAAGCACCATCACTCATTATGGTTGAGGATTTGAGATATCCAACAGCTAAAGACTTCAAAATTAAGTCAAAACCTCGAAATCCTTTGATAATAAATCTTACAAAAGCATAATCATTTCACCTAGAACCTGCTTGACAGCCGGATCCCTGGTCTTTAACCAGACGGATCCCTACTGAGAGGGATCCGTGGGATCCGTAGTTGTAGAAAGCCTAAATCAGCTTCCATATTCAATTTTGAGTCACCTTTGGTTATCTAACCACTTTTAGTATTCATTTATTATCCTCCTTGAGCTGACCAAAATTCTTAGTGCTGCTTAATCCTCTAAGTGGCCAAGAATTTAATTTCCTAAACTCAAATTATCCTTTATAAACCAAACAACCTTAGGATTAAGGCACCATTCTCACTCACCTTTCAAAAATCAGCAATTAGAAGCTTAGCATCATCATCACTATGGCTAAGGCTCTTAGCAACAACTCCTCAACCATAGGATCATCCAAAAGAAATGGTCAAATGATCCATGAAATCTCATCCACCGAAACATCTCCCATTAGAGATAATGATACTAGAATCCCACCTCATCAAACTCATCCAACAAAGGCTAAAAGAACCGCAAGGATTAGCATCAAACCTTTCGGACTAGGAAAGGGATCATCTAGTTCAAAACCAAACATGGCTAGTTCTAGCAAGCCGTCAAAACCCTCATTCATTGAGCATGGACTACACTCCTTGAATGAGCCTCTCCCTCACCCAAACATCTACTCATTGGGTCATTCACCACCAAGAACCTCTCATTCACCAACCTTTTCATTGAATAGGGAACCACCAACAACACCAACTAGTCCATCATGGGAGACAAGGAACAACCTTGATCATATGGAAGAAGTTCCATTACCACCCTCATTTTTAGAACCTCATCCTACTTCTCAAAATGAAGATCCACAATCACACATAGAGCCTCCTCAAAATATCCATTTTCCTCCGGTTCCAAACCAAGACAATGAGTGTCCAAATTGTCTAATGACTCAAGGACTTGTTCAAGAAGCACGAAATGAGATACATTTCATGTTTAATCAACTTCTTGCAAAGTTGGATCAAATCAATAAGTCCACTCATCCCTAGACTCAAGCACATTGTCGCATTTTAAGTCTAGTAACTAGTTAGTATTAAGTAGTATTTGTATGGCCTAGTTCATTCTCTTAGTTTTAGAGATTTGTTTGATTATCTCTTGTTTTATTGAATGAATATCTATATGCCATGATTATTTTGTGTGTTGTGCTTGCTATATTACACACATATCTTACCTTTTCATTAGCATTGTTTGACACATCATCATTGCTGAAGAAACTGTCACCAGACAGCCGGATCCCTCCAAAATGCCTAGACGGATCCCTCCAAGAAGGGAACTGTGGGATCCGTGTTACAGAAGCACATATTACTACTAACTTGAGTTTTATTTGCAGGAAATAATGCACTATACTCTTGTTTTCTAACCTTCACTTTGTAGATTTTCAAAGTACACATGAAGATTTTGACACCATAAAGCTAAGGGGAGCTTTGTGTCAAACCATACATTGCAAATACATTTGCAAGTTGATCCTATTTTGGATTATACTTCATGACACCCCATTGCAACTTTGCAATCATCAAGGGGGAGCACGTTTTCGTCACTTAGACGAACCATTTGCAAACATATTTGCAAACACATTAGTTTATTTACGTTATGTATTTGACGCCCCCACAAAGGGATGGACTCGTCAAGGGGGAGTTAAGACGAGTATCATTCTCGTCACTTGCTCTTTTTACATTTTCTTTTACATATTTTTCTTATAAAAATTGTGTTAGCTTCTTTTAAAACTTTTTGTTTCGACAAAAAGGTGGAGAAGAAAGTAAATACTAGCAATTCAAATTTTCTACGAATTTTAGTTTTTCCTTAAAATAATTTTATGTTTTGTCATCAACAAAAAGGGGGATATTGTTAATACAAATAAGCCGTAAAAACGTTTATTTATATTTTACGATATTCTAATGTTTTTTCGATAACAAACGTAAAATCATTTTAACAAAACAAATAAAATACGTAAATAGTTTGATTCAATAGTTTTTATAACACACTAACGTTTTCACATAAAACACTAAAACAAGTATAAAGTGTTTTTATGATTTAGATACATATGTACAACAACTAGTGTTTACATATTGGGCTAACATATACTTAACTAAGTATATACTAAAATGGGTAAAAACAAGTTTATACTAAATGGGTAAAAACTAGCAAATGGTATTGACCCATAACCCATGGTTTTGTCCAAACCACTTAGCCAAGTTCAGTGTATTCTAGAGATACATTGTATCTAGAAATAAACCCATGAATCAACCCATAACCCATGAGCCATGACTCATAACCAAAAATACCCATGGGCAAAGAGGAGCGTCCCACGGATCCCTAGCTTTACGCTAGCCAGATCCCTTGTGGGAGGGATCCGCGGGATCCGGGGAACAGTAGAAAATTTCCTCTATAAATAGAGAGCCATTTCTTCTTTTCTACTCACCACTTCACATATACTTTCTCCGAGTATTATATCTCTCTAACCTCAGATCCAAGAGATCTATGTAGTTTGTCTTTTGTTTTTGTGTGATTCTCTAGGTTCCTCTTAAAGGCGAGATCACCACTTCTTGAAGTCGAGCAAGCTCAAGTCCATGAGTTGCCATGCTTCGTCATCATCAAGACAACTAAGGTTCTCTTGTTGATAGTTCTTTCTTCCTCTATAGATGTTGTGTTGAAGGCATTAGTGAAGAATGCCGAAAGTGTCAAGACGAAAGCATTAGTGAAGGTGATGGATCTGGACACACACCTTGTGTCAATGATATTTTGTATAATATTAATAAGCACGCGGAATTTACTTAGTAATACTTAGAAGACGGATTGTATGATATATTGTAAGTAAACACAGATTAAACACAAAACTTAAGCTCCAATATTATTAATGAATAATATGAGTGATCTTGCTTATCACTAGGGTTACACCTTGAAGCCTTTGTGAATAATACGTATGAATGTAAGTATCTAAGACAATGACCTAGGACCTCCTTTTATAGTACAAGGAGTCCTTTACAAGATAACTATAAAGCTAACGATATAGAATATACACAAGATCTTTTCTATACTTATCTAGACACGTTCTTCTAACCATTATCTAATAGCAGTGGTAATACGTTTCCACTGCTAGTGCAATCCAAGCAGTGTCTTCCACAACTATCAGTGGTAACAAATTATTCCCAACAATCCTCCCCTAAACTTATGATTTCTCTGCAAATCAATAAGTTTCTTCAACCTGCATCATCTTCTAGGATTTGGGGAATTCAACCAAACACTTTACTTCTTCCTTAACTTCTGAATAGCTCTTGAACATTGATCTTGAAGCCTATGTAACAATGCTCTGACCTTCTCATTGTCTTCATGAACTCTTATTGTTGTACATAACATTACTGTAAGAGTTCCAGCTCTGAGTGGATATTCTTTCTCAGCAAGCATGAATGCATCTACTCCATTTGCTGTAGAAACATGGTGAACTTCACATGAATCATAGTAAAACCATTTAGTACCAGGACATGAACATGAGAATTTCTAGAAATCATCATTAACATCTGGATCATAGAGCCTTCTAAGATTAACCCATAACTGCATCTCCTTCATATCTTTGAGATCTTGAGCATCAAACCTTTCTTGAACTAACTTCCATAATTTGTCAAGAACATCTCTGTCAAAAGCTTTGATGAGATCTTCAAATTGAATGAATGAGGAAGTTGCACCACCTAGCCTTGTGATCTTCCATGTTGGAGAAAAATTGCTAGCAGTGTAAACCTCCTAATCAATGATAGGATGTCTAACTTGCAATGGTTCTAGATAAAAATCTTCTTCTTCTATCACAATCATTTCAGTCATCTGTTCTTCAGTGAACTTCTCAGTTGAAACTTCTTGTTCTTCAACAAACTTTGTCTTCTTAACAGACTGAGAATCACTGTCTTTGGTCTTTCTCTTCAAATTAGGAAACCTTCTTGCTTCTTCTTCAGAGTTCATTGGAATGAAATCCTTATCTTGTCTTTGAATTCTGTAGTAGATACTCTCTACTTTATCATCAGACATTCCTTTGAATTGATGTCTTTTCCATCCACCAACATTGCAACAATAAATTTTCATGTATGCAATAATTTGTGCCTTAGTTGGTTGCCTTGGTTTCTTTTCACCCTTTATGACTGAACTAATTACCTCTTGAAGTGCTTGATTATTCTTCATATGTATAAAATCTTTTAACTGTGCAGTTCTTTGTTCTGCAGTTAAAGATTTATCAGCTACAAGGTCAATTGCCTTCTTCTTGATTACAGGATCATGTGCAATCAAGAAATCAATTTCTTCTTCAGTAGGTACATAGCTGAACACTGGAGTTTTCTCTCTTAATCTTATAAGTGGAACAGTGGAAATTGGATTTTCCAATCTATCCAGCCTTTTAGCCTCCATAAAGCTTGCAACTTCTTCTTCTTCAAGCCTTTTCTTTTCAGCAACTTCATCTTCATATATCTTTTTTGCAACTTCATTATCATGAGCAATCTGACGTTGTTCTTTCTTTGACTTCTTCCTTCCAGGTTGCTCTTCACTTTCCATAACTGCTTTACGTTTATCTTTCTTCTGTTTATCAATTTCTTCACTTGCAGTGGCAACATCATGTTCAACAGTAGAAATATTTGGCTCTGCAGTGGAAATTTGATCAGTGGTAAAATCAGCAGTTTCAATACTGAATATATCTTGCTCTAGTTGCTCTTCTTGAGTATCAACTTCCTCTGCACCTTTACTAGAAACACCTTCATCTTTAAAATCAATTTTTCTCCCCTGAGTTTCAGCACCTGTTTTCCTCCCCTGTTTGGGAGAATTTCCCAAATCTGTACTGAAGTCTTCTGAATCACCACCAGGAGGTGAAGATGGAGATGAAAGCACAATATTTGCAGTTCTTCTTTGCTTAAACCCCTGCAACTCTTCCTTCAAGGTCTGAATCTCTACCTTCAAAAATGTAATATCCTTGGCATATTGCTCCTTAAGATGTGCCAAGTCTTGTTCTAGAGATTTGACCTGTTTGGCTAACTTTGTACACAAAACCATCAATTCCAATTGTTGCCCACTGCCCTCATCACTTCCAACTGTGTGACCTGTTGGGAGAGGTGAATCATGAGGCATTGGCTCAGATTCCTCTCTAGTTGGACTAGGTTGAAGTCTAGAACCACCACTGCTTGTTCCTAGACCAAAAGGTTCAGAAACATGATGTGTTGTCATGAGAGAAGTAGACTATTTGCGCCTCCTCTCATAGGTGTGAGAAACAGGTGGAGTATAATCAATGTTTGGAACAGAGATTATGGGTGAGTTTTGTTCAGATGAAATCTTTGCAAGCATTTGAAGAAAGAGAGGTGTAAAAATCATGTTGCCATCTTTGTTCATGTTTTGAAAAACTTTAGGCTTAATGCAACTGATTTTATAAACATTAATATGGGGTTGCAGTTTAAACTCATTTAGCACTGCTTGCACAAACCTTGGATACATTAAAAATTTTGTTGAACTCTTTACATTGCCAGTCATACTTGTAAAAATATATTTTGACCAGTTAAAAATCTTATCAGTGGCTAGACAAACCAAAGGGTAAGCCATGGTTGAACTAAATTGCTCATAAGATGTTTTCTTTGGACTGAGACAATGTAAAAGAGTATGTATCAAAAATCTCCATTGGGGACAAAAACCACTTTTTTTGAAAGTAGCCTTTTTATCAGTGGTATAATACCCCATGGATGATAAAGTATCGTGTATGTCTGGCATAGGTAATGTGATGATACCATTGAGATCATCCAATTGAAGAACTCTCCTCAAGGATGCCTCAGTAACATCAATAGTTACCCATCCACAGTGGCTCTAAGAGCATCCACTGTTTCATGTGTATCTCTATTTTCAAGTGTTATGGACTGAGCAGAAGTCCAAAACTGTTTGATTTGAGAGATATATATTGTGGGTTTTAAAAGCAAAGCATACCTTATATGGGTAGTATTAAGAAAGTCCACAATCTGATGAAAAACAAGGCCACTCTTCTTGTTTGACTTTTGTAGGTAGGCCACTTGGTTGTGCTCATCTGCAAATTTTAATGGTGCCATAGAAATTTTTGATGAAAAACGATATTAGGTCAGTAATAATTGAAGGAATAACTAGCCAATTGAGACAAAAGATATATAGAGGTAGGGTTTAAAAGTGTAGCGCAAGAAAGATTATCTAAGGAAAGTATTTATCTTTAGAGGATAAATACCAAATAGGAAAGTAGATAATTTTCTAGAAGTTACCATATATATATGGAAAGCAATTTTTCTACAACGGCTAGTAAAAATTTGTTACTGACACAACAGTTGTAACGGCTAGAACAACAGTGGTAAAATAACACTGTCAGTGGAAACTGTGAACTAGCAGTGGTAATTTTTCACAAAAATTTCAAAGAGCAGTGGTAAAGAAAAACATATGAAAACTAGACTGCTCTTATCATAGTTTTTAGCAAACTACCAGCTATCAACGGATTTGATATGTCTTTACCATGAGTCGTTTGCTATGGACTAGCCAACTCTTAATCATAGAGAATATGGTGAGTTGATGACCATATAGTTTTTGGTAAACTATCAACCATAAACGGATTTGTCAAGTCTTTACCAGTAGCCGTTTGCTCTGGACTAGTTGATTCTTATGTGGATTAGACATGGTGAATCAATAACCATTTGTTGTGTATCTCAGATATACACCTTTTAAGATCAACTCCCATCATTGCTGCATAAAAGTTATTGAACAAGCAAAAACACAAGCACAAAACATATACAAACTTATACAACAATATGAGTACCCAGAAACTGCCACTCAAAACCAATGACAATTTGACACAAAAATTTTATGGATTTAACATTCCAATACTTGTTACCAAGTACTGAAATCTACCCACATCAAGTCCTTTTGTTAATAAATCAGCATAGTTGTCATCAATATGAATTTTGACAACTTGAATTAGTCCTTTTTCATAACAGTCTCTTATGAAATGGTGTCTAATTTCAATATGCTTAGTATTTGTGTGTTGAACTGGATTCTTTATAATGCAAATGGTACTGCTATTGTCAATATGAATGATGGTATTCATGAAATTGTACCCATAGTCCAAAAGTTGATTTTGAAGCCATAGAACTTGAGCACAACAACTTGTAGCAGCCACATACTCTGCCTCAGTTGATGAATTAGCCACCATAGTTTGTTTCTTACACTGCCATGACACTAATCTGTTGCCAAGAAATTGGCATCCACCTGTTGTAGATTTTCTATCCAAACTGGCTCTAGCATAGTCACTATCTGAGTAAGTAACCAAATCTAGAGGGGAATCTCTAGAGTACCACAATCCAAGAGTAGGAAATGCTTTAAGATATCTGAAAATCTTCTTCACAGCAGTCAGGTGAGTGAACTTAGGAGAGACCTGAAACCTTGCACAAGCACACACTGCAAACATGATGTCTGGTCTAGATGATGTAAGATACATCAAAGAGCCAATCATAGACCTGTACATGTGCACATCAACTGCTTCACCACTATTTTCCTTCAACAGTTGATGTGTAGTCTTGTCTGCAAGGGTGCTGGATGACTTTGCATCAGTTAACTTGAACTTCCTTAGTATCTTAGCCACATATTTATCTTGATTGATGAAAATACCATCTGGCCTTTGTTGTACTTGAAGTCCCAAAAAGAATGTGAGTTCACCCATAGAACTCATCTTGAATTCTTCTTTCATTAGTTTCTCAAATTCTTTGCACATCTGTGTCTTTGTAGATCCAAAAATGATATCATCAACATACACTTGAACCAGCAAGATATCATTCTTGTCTTTCTTGATGAATAAAGTTTGATCCACTCTGCCTCTATGAAACCCATTATCAAGAAGATAAGTAGTTAAAGTTTCATACCATTTCCTTGGTGCCTGATGCAAGCCATACAAAGCTTTAACTACCCTGTACACTTTATTAGGATAGTCAGGGTCTTCAAAGCCTGGAGGTTGAGAAACATAAACCTCCTCATCAATCTGCCCATATAGAAACGCACTCTTTACATCCATTTGATAGACTTTAAAGCCCATAAAGGATGCATAGGCTAAGAACAGCCTGATTGCTTCAATTCGTGCTACTGGGGCAAACACTTCTTCATAGTCAATACCCTCCTCTTGAGTGTATCCTTGAGCGACAAGCCTAGCTTTGTTTCTGATAACAATTCCTCTTTCATCCTTTTTGTTTCTGACACCCATTTAGTACCTATTACCTTCTTGCCAGAAGGCAAATCACAAAGCACCCAAACCTTTTGAAGCTTGAATTGGGGCAACTCTTCTTGCATTGCTTCCACCCAACTTTCATCTTCAAGCGCCTTGTAAACATTTTTTGGCTCTATTTGTGACAGAAAACACATAAAGAGACATTCATTCTTGCCTTCATGAGTCTTAGATTCATATATTTCACTAATAAATCCATGAATATCAGACAGCTTTGATTTTCTTCTAGTCTTCACAGGTGAATGGACATCCCCAATCACATTTTCATGAGGATGTGATTTATGAATAGAAGTGTGGGGAGTCTGAGGAACTGCAATTTCATTTGGCATATTTGAGATTTCAACATCATTGGCTTGAGCTTCTTCTATAACTGGAGTTGTAACTTCCACTTCTGGTGTTGCAGTGGAAAATTCTGGCCTAGCAGTGGAATCTGCATTTCCACTGCTTTTGGGATCTTCAGTGTTTAAGTTGCTCTCTTCATCTTTACCAGAATCATTAGAAGAATGAGCATCTCCAGTCTTTGAAATATCATTATTTTCTGCAAAGTCCCAAAGTGGCAGACTGAATTTATCTTGATCTTCCCCTTGATCTTTGCTAGGTTCATCATCATCAAGAAACTCTTCTGAACCTGCCAAATCAAAAGAAGATGTACCTGTAGAGATAGGCACATAATTCATAGTATTGGTTAGTGAATCAAGATCAAACAGCCTTTCTGGACCAGTTCCTTTGACATTCGCTTTGTTCTCCAGGAACTCAACATGCAGATTTTCTTCAATCTTTTGGGTTCTTAAGTTGAATACTCTGAAAGCTTTATTGACCATGGAGTACCCAACAAAAAACCCTTCATCTGCTTTTTCTTCAAATTTTCCCAGATAATCTATGGTATTGAGAATAGATACATGACATCCAAATGGTCTCGTGAAGTCAAGGATAGGAGGTCTACCCCTAAATAACTCATAAGGAGTCTTGTTCTTTGTTTTTACCACTAAAACCATGTTTTGCACATATCATGCAGTGTTAACTGCTTTAGCCCAAAAGGTGATTGGCAATTTTGAATCTGCCAACATAGTTCTAGCAGCCTCTATAAGTGTCCTGTTCCTCCTCTCAGCAACACCATTTTGTTGAGGAGTTCTAGCAACACTAAATTCTCTTTTAATACCTTTATCTCTGCAAAAATCATCCATAACTCTATTCTTAAAGTCTGTCCCATTGTCACACCTGATGATTTACACTTTGAAATCATATTGGTTTTCTACTTGTGTGATAAAAGTCTTAAGGATGCCAGTTGTTTCATCCTTTGTATTGAGAAAGAAAACCCATGTAAACCTGCTGAAATCATCAGTTACAACAAGACAATACTTTTTAAGATTTAAGCTGCTCACAGATGTAGGACCAAACAAGTCCATATGTAACATTTGAAGTGGGTGAGCAATAGAGTTAACCAGCTTTGATCTGCAAGAAGCTCTGTGTTGTTTGCCTCTAAGACAAGCCGCACGGGTATGATCATTTTCAAATCTCTTCTGAGGTAAGCCTCTCACCAAACCATCTTTGACAATCTTATTATTGGTTTTGAAGTTAACATGACCAAGTCTTCTATGCCATAACAAGGATTCATCCACTGTGGCCTTTGCAAGCAAGCAAGCATAATCATCTTTAGCAACAATGTTGTTCATATCAAAGCTATATAGGTTGCGTTTTCTAGGAATTTTAAGAAGAATCTGACTTTCATCAGGCATCTTGAAATCCTTAGAGAGAACAAAGCACATATCTTTGGTAAAAATAACATTGTTCTTCTTGTCACACATTTGTGACACACTAAAAATATTATACTTAAGATCTTTTACATAATACACAGGTTCAAAATCCAAGTTACCAGTTTTAATAACTCCTTTACCAGCAACTTTTCCATTTACACCACCTCCAAAGCTGACATATTGTCCATCATAATATTCAAAATCTGAGAGATAGGACTTGTTGCCAGTCATGTGCCTTGAACACCCACTATCTGTATATCCTTGATCTGATCTTTTTGTCCTTGGATGTTCCTGCACATAAAAGTAAAGAATTAGTTTCTTTTGGGGACCCAAGCCATGATTGACTTGGATCTGCCTCGTGTATCAATATAGTTAAATCTATCAAAGGTCATTGATACACCATTGGTATTGGTTGTAGAGGTAGTTCCTTTAGGTTTCCATTCCCAACGTGCTGAGGCCTTCACAGCATTGCCCATGTCCCCCCCTTTCTTGTTTACAACCCTTGCAGTGGAAACTTTTGGATGAGCAGTGGAAACTGCTGGTTTGGTTTTAGGTACCCACTGTTGGTTATAATGAACCTTTTTAGTTTGAAAAGTTCCTTTCCCTGTTTGTGCAGATTTTGCAAAAGTTGTTTTGTACTTTGCACTTTTAACAGGTGACTTAGGATGAGCAGTGTTAACTATTTTTGCAGTGGCAAAAGTTTTAAGACCACCTCTTAATAGGACTGCTCTTGGGACCATGTTGTTGTGTGGTTTAGGGTGTACATTATTTTGAAACCTGTTAGACTCCACCCTTTTATTCCCATGGACTTCCCTTCTCCCAACATGATAGTCACAATAAGCATGTAAATGATCAAAACTACCACAGATATATCATGCATTATTGTACATCACAAAATCACTACCTAGTTGTTGAGATTTAACATGATTCCAACTCCTCTGGTTACCCCTAGGAGCTGTAGGCTTGTTCCTATACATCTCAGGATACCTTACAGTCGATCTAGGTTTATTAGCTTGTATCCTAGGTTTCTCTATAACAGTATTAACAACTTTTGGGATAGAAGTCTCTTCATTCTTTTTAACATTCTCATCAACAACTGATGAGTCACTAGCACTTTCAAAAACATCATTATCCTTCTTAACCTCTTCCTCACATTTCACAGTTGTGTCCTTTAAAGGACCATATTCACGTTCAAGATCCTGAAACTCTTCTAAGCCTGTATGAGCTAAATCTATACCTGGAGGTGATGGAACACCTCTTAGTGGTGGAGGCACTATATTATAACCCATACCAGACTTAACTTTACTATGAATTTGAGCATTCCAGATTTTATCAATTGACTTAGACTGATAATAACATGTGTCTACAGTTAAATTGACATTTTCATTTATCTTTTTAAGTTTTTCAAGCTCTTTTTGGTATGCCTCATTCACAGCTGTTTTATGATCTATTTGTCTTCTAAGAAAAATCATATTATCATTATATTTTGACTCATTTTCTCTATAGTGATCTATTTGTTTTTTCTTATACTGCTATAGCTCTCCTAAGATTTGACACAGTATAATTAGCAGTATACAACTCTTGTCTTTCATTAGAATATAGATCATTAAGCCTTTCAACTTCTCTAGCAGCCCTACATGATTTAGAACAACTTTCAAAGTTTTGTACCTCAGAGTCAGAGAAAGCCATGAGAGCAAATTCAGTAGTCACAAGAGCAGCAACTGAAGGTTCTTCCTCTTATTCATCAGTCATGAAACTCCAATCATAGCTCACACCATCAATAGCCAACATTGCCTTTGGTTCTTCCACAGTTGGTTCCTTCTTTTTCTTGTACCAAGTAGACCTGTTGTCCTTGGTATTTGGTCTTCTACATTCTCTAGCAAAGTGTCCCAACTTGTGGCAGTTAAAACACTCCACTTTCTTCTTATCAAAGCCTGCAGTTTCACCACCATTGATGTGAATAGGCTTGCCAGTCTTCTTGTAGAATTTCCTAGCCCTCATGCTAAGAAGAGCTATTTTCCATTTTATATCCATCTCCTCCAAGTCATCTTCATCAATTTGCTCTATGTCTTCATGAGTTAATATAGAGCCATTAACTTGAGTGGAGATAAAAGCATAAAAGGTAGGATCTCCAATACTAGCAATCTTCTTCTTTGAACCTACAGTGATAACACTAATATTACCAGTGGAAACTGTAGAACCAGCAGTGGCAATATCATCATCACTGTCATCTTCAGAATCATCACTGTCAACAGAGGTTGACATCAAAGCCAAGCTGCTTGAGCTTGTACCAAGTTTCCCTGCCTTCTTCAGTCTTTGTTCAATGAGTTTAAAGTTCCTGTAAAGATCATTGAGCTTTATTGTTTCAATGTCTGCTTTGTTTTCCCAGACTATAACATTAGTTTGAAACTCTGAAGGCAAACTTCTTAGAAACTTCAAATTGAGGTCTTCTTTTTCTACCTCAATGCCAAACACAGTCAGTTGTATGACAATCTTCTGGAGTTTGGTGAAGATGCTATCAAGTGAGTCATTACTTGAAGCAGAGAAGTTTTCATAACTTTGCTTCAATAATGTCTTTTGTGTCTTCTTTGTAGCATCATTACCACCAAACACTGAGCAAATCTCTTCAAAAAGTTCTTTTGCAGTCTTGAACTTGCTGAAAGCTATGATCTGGTCTCTAGGAAGAGTCATCAGCAACAAACTTCTAGCCTTTAGATCATTCTTTTTCAATGCCTTTTCAGTACTAGATTCAGGCACAGAAACAGTCACCACTTCTGTGTCACCAACCTTCTGAGTACTAGTAACAGGCTTGAAAGAATCACCAATTAAGATGATCTCCCATAGAGCATAGTCTTGAATGAGAAAGTATTGCTCAATCAGTATCCTCCACATCTCAAACTCATTAAGTTTGAGCTTAGGTAGCCTTGGTGTAGAAGAGTTAGACTGGTTGTTTTCCATCTCCATTGAATATAGTGAGTAGGTTAAGCTAATTCCTTGGATCTTCTAAAACAAAATATTAGAACCTTCGCTCTGATACCACTTGATGGATCTGGACACACACCTTGTGTCAATGATATTTTGTATAATATTAATAAGCACGCGGAATTTACTTAGTAATACTTAGAAGACGGATTGTATGATATATTGTAAGTAAACACAGATTAAACACAAAACTTAAGCTCCAATATTATTAATGAATAATACGAGTGATCTTGCTTATCACTAGGGTTACACCTTGAAGCCTTTGTGAATAATACGTATGAATGTAAGTATCTAAGACAATGACCTAGGACCTCCTTTTATAGTACAAGGAGTCCTTTACAAGATAAGTATAAAGCTAACAATATATAATATACACAAGATCTTTTCTATACTTATCTATACACGTTCTTCTAACCATTATCTAATAGCAGTGGTAATAATGTACCAGCAATGGTAATACGTTTCCACTGCTGGTGCAATCCAAGCAGTGTCTTCCATAACTATCAGTGGTAACAGATTATTCCCAACAGAAGGGTGCTTATCGTCCGTGTCAAAAGCATTAGTGAAGAATGCTAAAGGTGTCAAGAAGAAGGCATTAGTGAAGAGTGTCAAGCGTTGTGACAAAGGCATTAGTGAAGGATGCCTAAGAATCAAATCAAGTGGCATTAGAGAACAATGCCTAGGTCGTATAATCGATGAGGTGCATCGTTATACATATAAGTATTTGCTTATTTCCAAGGATGGTGATATCCTTGATAGTATTGTAACAAGGAGTGGATCTCCTTGAGATTAGGTGTTGTGTTGTGAAGGGTAGTAGTTCCTCCATAGTAATGGAACTAAGTGCTTAGCCTAGTACCTAATAAAGGGTAGGCAACGTTGTGATAGGATTAGTTCTCCTTAGTGTGAAAGAACTCGGTGGTTAGCCTAGCACCGTATAAAGGGTAGGAGACGTTGTGTTAGGTTTGGTTCGCCTTGGTGTGAAAGAACTCGGTATTTAGCTTTGTACCGGAAAAAGGTGTAAGCGACGTTGTGAAGGCTTCTCCGCCATAAGGAGATTAGTGTAGTGTTTACGAACTCTCGAGTAGGTGACTCAGGGAGTAGAGTAGGGCAAGGAAAGTGTCCTTGTAGCCGAACCACTATAAATACTTGTGTTGTGGTGATGTGCTTCTTACTCCTTATCTTTCATTACACGTTTATATATCTATCTATCAACGTCCAACATAAAACAACCAAATAGATTGACATAAGTCGATCTAAATATTTAAAAGGAAGTTTTAAATTGGTAAAACTATTCAACCCCCCCTTCTAGTTTTCCACACAACCCATTGAGGAGGTATATTTTTACAGAGAAAAGAAGGAAGATGTGATTAAAAAATCTAGTCATGAAGTTGTTTCCAGTGGAAAGAGGATTCAAAACCTTGAAAAGAAAATACAATTCCTTGAAAAGAGGATATAAAACCTTGAGATGCAGAGCTCCATAATAGCAAAGGAGGCAGAAGTGATTCATATTGAAGGTGATGAAGATGTTTCCAGTGAAGAGTATGTTTCTGATGATGTAAAAGGTTCCAAGAGAGAGCTCCGAAAAGTCAAGTTGCTTCCACTTCAACTGCTCAAGCTGCTCCCAAGAGACCAGAGTTCCCAAAAGGCAAGCTGCTTCCACTTCAACTGCTCAAGCTGCTCCCAAAAGATGCAGAGGTTATGTTAAGGAGGGAACCAAAAAATCCAGAGCTCCTGCAATTTCAAAAACATTTGGTCAAAGGAAAATAGCTCTTTCAATAGCTCTTTCAACTACGGCTCCAAGAGGCTATATGAAAATAGCCATCAGTGGAGTCATACTTGGTTTGAAAGCTCCTGATGCTCCGGAAGTGTGATCTACAAGCATGAAGGGGAAGTCCAAGAAGCCTTGACTTATTTTTGTTTGTTGTAATTGGAGGTTTATAAAGTATTACTTTTGTTGTTACATTGGTACATTAACTAATATTTGCAAGGCTGCAAACTTTTGTTGTAAAACTTAACATCTTACTCTAATAATATTAAATATGCAGGATTGCTATACTTTTCGTATTGTGTTAGCTTTTATTTTAGATCATTTGACTTATGTTTGTTGCAAGTAGTAAGTATTATAACTTTAGTAATATTATAGTTTGTAGTTTGAGTGTTGTTTGTAAGTTGACTTATAAAAGTCAATTCATGCCATGAGCATTTTCAGTATGCATTTTTATGGGTTGTTTGGAAATGCAATTGCAGACTGCATTTGCACACTCAAAAACTGTGTTGTTCAGTATAACACATTAAACTGTAAACGCATTTGATTAGTTATCATAAGTTTGTACTTTGGTATATTCTTTCATGATCATTTTTGTAAAAAATAAAATTAGTCAACACATAGAATAGAGGTGATTTTGATTAACCATAACAACATGGTTACAAAAGACATTATCCCAAAAGATGAAGCAAGCATTACCCAACCATGCTACATACCACAAAATACAAAATACATAGAAACTTGAAATTAAATACAAAACCATCCATTATTTCCTTCTCAGCATCAACCATCATTTTGGAAATCTGCCTAATCCATCTTCTCAGCATACACCCTTCTCCTCTTCAGTGTTCTTCCATTGCCTTCCATCTCTTCATCAGCTACAACTTCATTAACAAAAACTTCAACAGCAACAAGTTCATCCTTTTCTCTTGGCATATGAACTGCACCATGAATTAGTTTCACCAGTTTGTTGTCTAAGGTTTGATTAAACTTTGCCCATGCCTTTATTAAACACACCTTTTCCTGGATAATCTTGTATTTCAGCATATCAACATTTTTCCCTAATTTTACATGTCATTCACGAGAACATTGAACTTGTGTAGTTCATAAATCCTGCTCAACCATAATGCAGTGAACTTTTGTGGTTCATTGATGCCCACATCAGACTAATCAGGGGTATGATCAATAACATATTTTATAAAAGCTAGCATTTTTGACCATTTGGTTCTTATTTCATCCATTTGGGTGTTGTGGATGTCTAGAAAACTGGTTTTCCTTTTAGCCATTTGGGTGTTGTGAATGCTAATTGTGGATGAAAATGGAAGGTGCTATGGGGATAAGACATACTCATATGGCTAGTTATATAGGTAAAATTGGAAGTTATGAGTGGCATGGTGGTTTGGCGGGAAAAAAAGGCCAAAGGACTAATATGGAAGGTGAAGTTGGTGTACTTACGTTGATACAAATGCGATAGTTCAGGGACTCAACAACTATTTTGTGCTATAGGATTATTTGGCAGGAAAAGGGAAAGCCGGAAGAAAAAAAACTACCATATTTGAACCATTTAAGTACTTTCTTAGTCACTGATGTGGAAAGTCATTTGCACGAGTCGTCCCTGTCATAGTCCTTGATGTGGAAATACAGTTGCACGAGTCGTCCCTGTCCTAGTCCGTTTAAGGATTAGGGTTTATGGCACTTGATTCGTTGTGAAGTGAGTGTGAGAAAAACACAAATATCAACAATACCAAATTAACCGTAAAATTCGACAAATCGACCCTTTAGGAAAAAGGTCAACGTGCCAAACCTCACGGGTGTGATAAAAGTGATACCGGGAAGTGATTTCCCCGGGTCGTGTCCCAACGAGGTGTGAATGGAAGGATTCGTTGAGTTTCGTGATTATGGACTTGAATTGGATTTTTAAATGATTTTGATTTGATTACGGATTCTACAAATTAATGAACGGGAAAGTAATTAAGGCAAGGGAACCCTAAATAACTAAAAATAAACTATCACTAAGCCTAAGGAATGATAAAACGAAGCTACACTAAGTCCTAGGGTGCTAAAACGCAAAAACGTAAAAACGGTAAAACAACCCGAGCCATAAACGTGAAAGTTATGAAATTTAAGGGCTACGGGTGTCAAACCACTTTTCCTACGATCTATTCGATTAAAAATGATTTTTGGAAAAAGCGGAATATTTTTTCGCTTTTTAAATTAATTTCTATGAATTAAAATCTATTTTACACTAATTAAATTATTAAAAATATTAAACTAATTTTGAAAATTCTGAAAAATTACAGAAATCTACTTAAAGTTATGCTGGACCTAGAAAAATTAAGAAAACTGGGCACTGTTTAGAGAAATAAGCAGAGAATAAGCTCAAAAGAGCTTATGAGTAAAACTGACTTGAAGGGTTAAATGATTTGTTTGTGCAAAATAATTGAGACAAGTCCCAAGGGCGCAATGGTAGGAGTGTTGTGTGTGAGCTGAGTGGCTTGGGTTCGAGTCCCACCACTGTCAGTTTTTTGTGAACTATTTTTTTTCTTTGATTTTCTCTTTTGGAACTTGAACAGTACCAAGTAATAAGCAAAGTTTGTGAAAACACTTTGTGAAATAATCTCAGAATAAGCAGTTAGAAACTGCTTATTCCAACAGTGGGTAAAAAAAAAACAAACAAGCACTCCTTTTTCTTCTTTTTGACAGATTACTAACCAAACACTTTTTATTGACTTTCTTTTTGAAACTTAAAGAGTTTAACAAGGTGAAGACTTTTTATAAAAACAACTTGTATAAAACTTTGGAATAAGCAGTTTGACAACTGCTTATGTCCAGCAGTGGGCAGATTCTCACAAACACCCCTTTAAAATCAGTTAACCAAACACTCCTTTAGCAGCCTTTGTGATCATCAAATAGCTAGGATAAGCAAGTGTTCGACTAAATAAGCTACCAGGCACATTTAATAACTAAATTAAGCTAAGTATACAGGAAATAAGCTACACCTAAGGGAAGACAAGCAGTTTACTAAGGAAATCCTAGGCTAACTGATATGATTAATCAAACAAAATACAAGATTCTAGTGGACCTAATAAGTTGTAATAAGCACTAAGTAAGCTAACAATTACTCTAAACTAAGCTAAAAGTACTAACTGAGCATCTAACAACTTAAACAAGCTAGGTTATACTACCAATAAGCTAATGAGTAAAGAAAATGAGTGACCTGCAACTGCAAATGTGCAGACCTGAAAAGGCCTAGGAGGGTCTGTTTGCAGCTTATTGATAAGCTGAACAGTGAGATTTCAAGCAATGTGTCAGCTGCAAAACAATGTTAGACTAGTGGAGATTCAAATGAACTAAATGGGAGACATCAAAAAGCTGTTAAGAGCTTCAAAATAAGCCAAGATCAGCAATCTGTGGGCTGTTTTGCTGCTGATGCAGAACCCAAGAGGAACAAGACAACATTATTTTTAACTTTGATTCAAGCTGTGCTATGTGGATTTTGATGCAACAAAGATGGACACACAGTGAGTTGGTTTTGTTAAGACTCAAGAAAAACTGATTCTTTCAAATTTTAAACCTTAAAATAAGCTGAGAAAATAGCTTAAATTCAGCAGTGGTGGCTACTTATTTATGCAGTGAAACAAAATGGACAGACACCTTTTTTACTTTAACTTAATACTTGCACAACTTTCTCAATCAGCATACAAGCTTGCAAAAAGGACTTATGAACTCGAAGTGAGTTTGACTAAATTGGTCAAAGTGGGTAAAAACCACTTTGACCCATTCAACTAGTTTAATCCAAACACTCTTTTAAAAAGTTTTGACCCCTTTTTTTTCCTTTTGAAAGTAAGAAACAACCACAAAGAAGCTTAAGTAAACAATAACTAGAATTTCAAAAGATTAAATTCAAAGAAACATTTCATTAACTCAAATAAACATTACAACAGAATCTAAAAAAACATGAAAGCTAATTTTCTTTTCTAAAAACTAGGGGTGCCTTTTACATGGCTTACAAAGGGTCCTATTTATACTATAACTAAGGGTCTTCAAGGTCTTCTTGTCTTGTGCTTCTTTGAGTGTTACTTCTGTGAGAGCAGGCAACCAAGAACCAAACTTTGTGCTTCTTTGAGACAAACCTTGACCATTGATTAGTTAGGTACCATTTGAGACATGATCAGAGCCATCCATGGGGCCTTTTGAAGCTGGGATTGCCAGCTTGGCAGTTGGGATGAGGGGAAAAACTTGGGTAGTGGGTTTGGGATTTGTGATGTTTCTGGGTAAGAGGTTTTGAGTGTCTTGGGATGGGTTGTGTTGGGTAAATGAGAAACAGGGAAAAAGGATGGTATTATTTTATTTCTGGGGAAGGGAAAGGAGGAGCAGGTCTGAGTATCTTGGGTGTTGTTGTCTGTTTTGGGCGGGAAGAAATGGGGAGAAGAAAGAACAGGGGTGGGTGGTTTATTCATTTGACCGGGTCAAGATTGGATTGGACCTGGTATTGGTTTGTTTATTGTTGGGCTTGGAATAATACTTGGACTAATGGATTAGATATGAAACCCATTTAACATTTAGGGACCATAGGTGTACAATTTGAAAATCCAAGGACTACTCATGTAACTTCTGAAAATGCTATCCAAGGACCAATCTTGTGAATTTCAAATAAGTTGAGGATTATTTTTGCCAATTGTGAAATTCCAAGGACTAAAATTGTAATTTTCCAAAATCCAGGATCAAAACTGTAATTTCTCAAACTTTTGAAATTTATCACCAAAGGACTAATTATGAAAACTTATGATTTCAAAAGGACCTTTGGTGACTTTTCTTTTTAAAATGCGTGCTCAGGGACTATTCTGTCAATTTTTGAAAATCGGGGGATTGAAACTGCCAATTGTGCAAACTTTGTTCGTTTTTCATTTGATTTTAAACATTTTGCATCTGAAACATATAAAACACAATTTTGAGATATTTTCAGTGTTTTGGTGGGAGGAGGTAATTTCGAAATGACATCGACTTTAGCTTTGTCAACCTCAATCCCGCTCTTAGAAATCTTATGGCCAAGGACAATTCCTTCCTTAACCATAAAGTGACATTTCTCCCAATTTAGACTAAGATTTGTGTTTTCACAACGTTCAAGCATCTTGTCCAAATGGGAGAGACATGTTTGGAAAGAATCCCCAAAGACCGAAAAATCATCCATAAAGACTTCCATAGTCTTTTCGATCATATCATGGAAAATGGCCATCATACACCTTTGGAACGTACCGGGAGCATTACACAAGCCAAAAGGCATGCGTCGGTAAGCGAATGTTCCATAAGGACACGTGAATGTGGTCTTTTCTTGATCTTGTGGGTCAATGGGAATTTGGAAGTAACTCGAGAAACCATCGAGAAAACAATAGTATTCGTTTCCCGCTAATCTCTCAAGCATTTGGTCCATGAAAGGTAATGGAAAATGGTCTTTACGGGTGGCTTCATTTAACTTTCGATAGTCAATGCAAACACGCCATCCCGTAACCAATCGAGTAGGAATCAACTCGTTTTCATCATTTTCAACAACGGTAATGCCACCTTTTTTGGGCACACAATGAACGGGACTAACCCAAGGACTATCCGAGATAGGGTAAATCAATCCGGCATCGAGAAGTTTTATGACTTCCGCTTTGATAACCTCATGAATTTTAGGATTCACCCTTCTTTGGTGTTGAACCGCCGGTTTGAAGTCATCTTCCATGAGAATTTTGTGAGTACAAAATCTCGGGTCAATACCCTTGATGTCGGAAAGGTTCCAAGCGATGGCTCGCTTGTGTGACTTCAAAACCTTTATGAGAGTGGCTTTTTCATCCTCACTCAAGTCTTCAGCAATGATGACGGGTGATTTATTGTCACCTTCCAAAAATGCATACTCGAGATGAGGTTGTAAGTCCTTAAGTTCGACCTCGGGAGGATCATTAGATTTTTCAATCGTTTTGATTTCCTCTTTATGAAGTTCTTGAGGAGGGAGTGATGAAGGATCTTCATTGAGCAACCTCTCGATAAGAAGTATATCTCCCTCAATGTCGATGGGAGCGTGATCTATTTCCCATGGAACAGAATCACTAGCCAAGTATGCTTCGATCTCTTCCAAAATAAAGTCACTTCCCTCAAACGGAGTGAGGGGAGAGAAAGAGAGAGCAACGATAGGATCAACCGAAGTGGGATTGCCACTCGAGAATCCAAGAATTTCTTGAGAATACTCCTCCGACACAATGTCAAGGACATCAATTTTGTTGACGGAATTGTCTTCATAATTGGGGGAGTATTTCGTAACTTGATTGAGATTGAAGGTAACGGCTTCCTTGTTTACCCTCAAAGTAATTTCCCCTTCATCAACATCGATCAATGCACGACCCGTTTTTAAGAAGCACCTCCCAAGGATGAGGGGTACTCGGGGATCGGCATCAAATTCGACAACAACAAAGTCGGCGGGGAAATGAAACTTGCCTACTTTCACAAATACATCCTCGGCTATACCTAGCGGACGAGAACTTGTACGGTCCGCAAGCTCGAGGATCATACATGTAGGTGTAAGCGGAGGTAATGAAAGCTTTTTCCACATGGAGTGTGGCATTAAGTTAATGCTAGCGCCAAGATCGGCTAAGGCGGAGCATTGAACTATGCCTTGAAAATCACATGGGATGAGAAATTTTCCGGGGTCTCCTAACTTTTCGGGAAGCTTTTTAAGGATAACCGCCGAACAATTTTCGTTTAAAGACGTTTTAGCCATTTCGGAAATCTTTTCTTTGTTATTCAACAAATTCTTGATTGTTGGACCGAACTTTGGCATTAGAAGAAGAGCGTCCGCGAAACTAATCTCGAAGTGCAAATCTTGAAAGATTTGGACAAGCTTCTCCATTTGTTGACTAGTTTTATCGCGGAGTTTTTGGTCATTAAGCCTTGAAGGATAAGGAAGTGAAGGCTTAGGAGTGGTCATCGGAACAACGGGTTCCGGAATTGGAGGTAATTCCACCGGAGGTTGGACTTGTGCGGTACTTCGTGGGCTTGAGTTATGCACCTTGTCCTTTGATACCTCGGGGTCTCGTTCCACACCCCTCACCGGAGAAGGATTAGGCATCGAGGGTCCCTCATAAGATTTACCACTTCGGGTGGCAATAGCATTCAATTCACCTTTTGGGTTGGGAATGGTATTACTCGGAAGAGCACCCGAAGTTGAAGCTTGATTCTTTTGGCTCATGAGACTAGCAATCATGCTTTCAATCTTGCTATGAGATTGATCAATCTTGTTGCTAGTAGTTCTAAGCTCGGAAGTGAAATCATTCTTCAAAGTGGTAATTTGATTTTGCATGGACACCATCTTAGCTTCATTGCTTTTGATGTAATTAGCAATGTCAATGGAAGCTTGAGGAGGTTGGGCATGCACATTTTGTTGAGGAGCTTGGAATCGGTTTTGATTGAAATTTCCTTGATTTTGAAAACCTTGATTTTGATTTTGAAAATTCCGATTCTGACTCTGATTTTGATTGAACTGATTATTTCTATTTTGCACATTTTGATTGTTCTGATTTTGATTAAACCCGGGTGGTCCAAGGAAATTGTTAGAACGATAGCTGAGAAGGTTTCGGTCCCCTTGCGGTTGGTAGGAATTACCTCCCGTATTGTAGGAACCAGAAGCGGCATAAACGCTCTCTTGAGTGAAGCCACCGGAGGCTGGACACTCAAAATAAGGGTGTGGACCACCACAAGTTTCACAACTCTTGTTAACGACATTCACTTGTTGATTGTTATTATTGTGACTCAATTTAAGCACGGCAGTGGATATTTCTTCAATCTTTTTGGTTAGAGTCGTGAATTCTGAAGATGGAAGGGTGGTAGATCTCCTTGACTCACTCCTCTCGGCTGAGGAATCCCAATAATTGTGGTGGGCAGTCATGTTTTCAATGAGATCATAACACTCTTCGGGTCGCCTTTTCATAAAGGTACCACCGGCAGCAGCATTGATTGTGTCACGATGTCTCAATGTTAACCCGTTATAGAATGTATCTATTTGGGTGACAAGCAACATATTGTGGTTTGGACATCGATCAATCGAAAGCTTATAGCGTTCCCATGCCTCAAATAAGGACTCATCGGGATGCTGCCGAAAATTACTGATTTCATTCCGTAGTTTCGTCACCATCGACGGTGGAAAATATTTCGCCAAGAATTTGGAGACCATTTCGTCGAAACTATGGATTGAGTTCTTGGGAAGACGATCAAACCATGCGGTGGCATGAAGCGTCAAGGAATATGGAAAGAGGTATAAGCGAAGGGCGTCATCGGTGACCCCATTTTGCTTCATACTTTGGGTGACGGTGAGAAATTTGTCGAGATGCTTGTTGGCATCGTCACCCGGTGATCCGTGAAATTGACAAAAACTTTGGACTTGTTGAATCATGTGATGCTTAAGTCCGAAATCAGTGGCCTCGATGTTGACCGGGGCAATTGGACCGCCCCGTCCATCCATCGTAGGTTGACAAAGCTCCTCCATCGTTCGGAGATCGGGTGCTGGATTTTGTGGCCCAGGTTGTTGGACTTGAGGTCCGTTCCCTAGGTTATGTGTCATTGTGATTTGTTCGACGGTACGTATCTCGGGTACGTTTGCTTGGTTACGGTTACGTCTACGAGCTTGAGAGCGAGTGCGCATGCACTTCCAAAAACAACACTTTCAATTAAAAGAAGACCGAGGCAAAACAACAGTGAACTTAAACCAATAATCCCAAGTGAATAAATCACCTCTACAAGACAAACGCACAAGCGAGCGGAGAAGCTTTGTAGGTCAGCGCGAAGCTTATTAAAAACCCGCTTCTTTACAGCCGCAATTTAATGTCAGGCCGTCCTTATACCCACCACACAGTTTGTTTGTCCGATAGAAATAAATAAATCCACAAGAGACACAAAGGCAAGTTTTAAATATTTGGTTCGGGAACTTATAATGATAACACCTCAGTTAAGAATGTTATATTGATTGTGTCTTCTATTTATTTAAAACAACAAGGAAAATCTTTTTGTATTTTTAATCTTTTACATATATATACAAAGAAAAGAAAAATATTTTTGTATTTTTGTATTTTTATAAAAACAATAACTTCACGAGGAAGGTTCTTCAAGTCACTAATCGCCAAAAATCACGATATTGTCGCAACACACCTCCCCGGCAGCGGCGCCAAAATTTGATTCGTTGTGAAGTGAGTGTGAGAAAAACACAAATATCAACAATACCAAATTAACCGTAAAATTCGACAAATCGACCCTTTAGGAAAAAGGTCAACGTGCCAAACCTCACGGGTGTGATAAAAGTGATACCGGGAAGTGATTTCCCCGGGTCGTGTCCCAACGAGGTGTGAATGGAAGGATTCGTTGAGTTTCGTGATTATGGACTTGAATTGGATTTTTAAATGATTTTGATTTGATTACGGATTCTACAAATTAATGAACGGGAAAGTAATTAAGGCAAGGGAACCCTAAATAACTAAAAATAAACTATCACTAAGCCTAAGGAATGATAAAACGAAGCTACACTAAGTCCTAGGGTGCTAAAACGCAAAAACGTAAAAACGGTAAAACAACCCGAGCCATAAACGTGAAAGTTATGAAATTTAAGGGCTACGGGTGTCAAACCACTTTTCCTACGATCTATTCGACTAAAAATGATTTTTGGAAAAAGCGAAATATTTTTTCGCTTTTTAAATTAATTTCTATGAATTAAAATCTATTTTACACTAATTAAATTATTAAAAATATTAAACTAATTTTGAAAATTCTGAAAAATTACAGAAATCTACTTAAAGTTATGCTGGACCTAGAAAAATTAAGAAAACTGGGCACTGTTTAGAGAAATAAGCAGAGAATAAGCTCAAAAGAGCTTATGAGTAAAACTGACTTGAAGGGTTAAATGATTTGTTTGTGCAAAATAATTGAGACAAGTCCCAAGGGCGCAATGGTAGGAGTGTTGTGTGTGAGCTGAGTGGCTTGGGTTCGAGTCCCACCACTGTCAGTTTTTTGTGAACTATTTTTTTTCTTTGATTTTCTCTTTTGGAACTTGAACAGTACCAAGTAATAAGCAAAGTTTGTGAAAACACTTTGTGAAATAATCTCAGAATAAGCAGTTAGAAACTGCTTATTCCAACAGTGGGTAAAAAAAAAACAAACAAGCACTCCTTTTTCTTCTTTTTGACAGATTACTAACCAAACACTTTTTATTGACTTTCTTTTTGAAACTTAAAGAGTTTAACAAGGTGAAGACTTTTTATAAAAACAACTTGTATAAAACTTTGGAATAAGCAGTTTGACAACTGCTTATGTCCAGCAGTGGGCAGATTCTCACAAACACCCCTTTAAAATCAGTTAACCAAACACTCCTTTAGCAGCCTTTGTGATCATCAAATAGCTAGGATAAGCAAGTGTTCGACTAAATAAGCTACCAGGCACATTTAATAACTAAATTAAGCTAAGTATACAGGAAATAAGCTACACCTAAGGGAAGACAAGCAGTTTACTAAGGAAATCCTAGGCTAACTGATATGATTAATCAAACAAAATACAAGATTCTAGTGGACCTAATAAGTTGTAATAAGCACTAAGTAAGCTAACAATTACTCTAAACTAAGCTAAAAGTACTAACTGAGCATCTAACAACTTAAACAAGCTAGGTTATACTACCAATAAGCTAATGAGTAAAGAAAATGAGTGACCTGCAACTGCAAATGTGCAGACCTGAAAAGGCCTAGGAGGGTCTGTTTGCAGCTTATTGATAAGCTGAACAGTGAGATTTCAAGCAATGTGTCAGCTGCAAAACAATGTTAGACTAGTGGAGATTCAAAATGAACTAAATGGGAGACATCAAAAAGCTGTTAAGAGCTTCAAAATAAGCCAAGATCAGCAATCTGTGGGCTGTTTTGCTGCTGATGCAGAACCCAAGAGGAACAAGACAACATTATTTTTAACTTTGATTCAAGCTGTGCTATGTGGATTTTGATGCAACAAAGATGGACACACAGTGAGTTGGTTTGTTAAGACTCAAGAAAAACTGATTCTTTCAAATTTTAAACCTTAAAATAAGCTGAGAAAATAGCTTAAATTCAGCAGTGGTGGCTACTTATTTATGCAGTGAAACAAAATGGACAGACACCTTTTTTACTTTAACTTAATACTTGCACAACTTTCTCAATCAGCATACAAGCTTGCAAAAAGGACTTATGAACTCGAAGTGAGTTTGACTAAATTGGTCAAAGTGGGTAAAAACCACTTTGACCCATTCAACTAGTTTAATCCAAACACTCTTTTAAAAAGTTTTGACCCCTTTTTTTTCCTTTTGAAAGTAAGAAACAACCACAAAGAAGCTTAAGTAAACAATAACTAGAATTTCAAAAGATTAAATTCAAAGAAACATTTCATTAACTCAAATAAACATTACAACAGAATCTAAAAAAACATGAAAGCTAAATTTTCTTTTCTAAAAACTAGGGGTGCCTTTTACATGGCTTACAAAGGGTCCTATTTATACTATAACTAAGGGTCTTCAAGGTCTTCTTGTCTTGTGCTTCTTTGAGTGTTACTTCTGTGAGAGCAGGCAACCAAGAACCAAACTTTGTGCTTCTTTGAGACAAACCTTGACCATTGATTAGTTAGGTACCATTTGAGACATGATCAGAGCCATCCATGGGGCCTTTTGAAGCTGGGATTGCCAGCTTGGCAGTTGGGATGAGGGGAAAAACTTGGGTAGTGGGTTTGGGATTTGTGATGTTTCTGGGTAAGAGGTTTTGAGTGTCTTGGGATGGGTTGTGTTGGGTAAATGAGAAACAGGGAAAAAGGATGGTATTATTTTATTTCTGGGGAAGGGAAAGGAGGAGCAGGTCTGAGTATCTTGGGTGTTGTTGTCTGTTTTGGGCGGGAAGAAATGGGGAGAAGAAAGACAGGGGTGGGTGGTTTATTCATTTGACCGGGTCAAGATTGGATTGGACCTGGTATTGGTTTGTTTATTGTTGGGCTTGGAATAATACTTGGACTAATGGATTAGATATGAAACCCATTTAACATTTAGGGACCATAGGTGTACAATTTGAAAATCCAAGGACTACTCATGTAACTTCTGAAAATGCTATCCAAGGACCAATCTTGTGAATTTCAAATAAGTTGAGGATTATTTTTGCCAATTGTGAAATTCCAAGGACTAAAATTGTAATTTTCCAAAATCCAGGGATCAAAACTGTAATTTCTCAAACTTTTGAAATTTATCACCAAAGGACTAATTATGACAACTTATGATTTCAAAAGGACCTTTGGTGACTTTTCTTTTTAAAATGCGTGCTCAGGGACTATTCTGTCAATTTTTGAAAATCGGGGGACTGAAACTGCCAATTGTGCAAACTTTGTTCGTTTTTCATTTGATTTTAAACATTTTGCATCTGAAACATATAAAACACAATTTTGAGATATTTTCAGTGTTTTGATGCATTTCGGAGTGTTTTTAGATGTTTTGCAGTTCAGATTTGACCTAAAATGATGAGTGAATACGCACTCATCAGCACTCACCAACATCATTCTAAAACACAATAGAAATTGGAAAAAAAAGGTTGTTACTGCCACCAAATAACACAAGAAAATGAATGAACCCTCAGTTTCATCACGAAACCAAAATGTTAAAAATTCAGCCAAAATTTTGGTTAGGATAATACAAGGTCCTGCGGGTATATTTCAAATGGCAAAAAAAGGTTGTTACTACCACCAAATAATACAAAAAAAATGAATAAACCCTCAGTTTCATCACGAAACCAAAATGTTAAAAACTCAGCCAAAAATCTGGTTAGGATAATACAAGGTCCTGCGGGTATCTTTCAAATGGCGAAGCTACGTAAATAGCGGATACTCGGGAAGGTGGAGAGGAGTCTATAATGTCGACACAGGAGTATATGAGGAAAGTTGTTGAGGATGTGGGTGAGGATGACAATTTTACTCGTGGGACTTAGATTAGCGCGGTTAAGTTTTTGAATGCTAATGGGGCGTTTGTGAGTGGATGTTTTAGAGATATCAAAATATTTATCAAGGATGGGAGAGTTGATCAAGTAATTACAATCATCAAGTCGTGTACTCCAACTACCCTTAGAGATCTTAAAGTAACTCTTAATGATCTCTCATGTACAATACATCATAAAGTCCTTACAGAGGGGGGTTATGCAAATGATATGACTGTAGGAGTTGTTTTGATACTTTATTACATTTCAGTCTTTTCTCCTAAACAATCACTCCATTATCTAAACATTACAATGAAAACCTTAGTTAAGGTATTCCACAAGGATACAATTCCTGGAAATTGGAATGGTGAAGGTGGTAGTGAGATGTAAGACGAAGAAGAAATAATGAAACTGGTAGAAGAAGAAGAAATGGTTGAATTAGAGTCGCAGGTAGGTCGAAATGTTACTATTGAGGAACATCAGCTAAGATTAGATGAGGAAGCATTAAACCTTGCATTAGAATAAGAAGCAAAGGAAGTAAGGGCTAAACAAGAGTGGTTGGCCAAATGTAGGAAAGAACAAGAAGATGATGAGGAGCATTAGAGACAGCTATGAGGCTTGTATGTGTAACATAACTAAAGTGAGATAAATGCTAATCCAAACACCACCTCTACACAGTCCTCAACTATGCAAAGTGTGCAGAGTGTATGCAGAGCTACAAGTCCTTCCAAGATGAGAGTTCTACTCAACAATAGCTTAACACAAAGTAACAAGATGTAGTATTGCTTTTTAGTTAGCAGTCAACCATGTAATTATTTCAGTTTAATGGAATGAAATCACTTTTATCATTTCCTTCATTTCTTTATAATAACTATTAGGATGAATACAATGCTGTCACACCCCCAAAATATCGCAGCGGAACGATAGTGTCATTGGGGTATGACGTCATAGCACAAAGTATGGATACAGAAAACGACCTCTATAATGAGACGTTTTGAAAAGTTTACCATTCGATTACTTATGTTAAAGTTTACACAACAAGAAATCACAAAGTTTGATAATACATAAAGAGTTTACAAAACATGTCGAATGGTAATTGTTAAAAGCACAAGACTCCAATGTATGCCATGTGACCCAAAAGCTCCATGAAATGCTATCACCTTAAGACCTGAGATAAACATGCTAAAAAGTGTCAACACAAAGGTTGGTGAGTTCATAAGTTTGTAATAAAATGATCTAAAATACTTTGAGAAATGTTCACACAGCAAAGGCATTGTAAATCCACCCAGTTCCAAGTTCCGCCCATACAAAACTTGCAACCTGTGTGTTCACAACCCACTGCCTAAAGTAGAATGACAATCATGAATATGCGCATTAAGGTAGTTAAAAGTATAAATATCACCACAAGGGTCTTCCAACAACTCGTGTTGGGATGTTCCTCCAACGACTCACGTTGGGCTGTATCCATAAAAATGGCCTTCCAACATATAAATATTGGGATGTTCCTCCAACGACTCACGTTGGGCTGTATCCAAATAAATGGCCTTCCAACATATAAATATTGGGATGTTTGTTTAAGTCTAGTCACTACACGCACCAAGTCTAAGGTATAAGTAATGTTGTTTGGCAATAGAGTTTAAATGTTTTTATAAATAAGCATGTATCTCGCCCCAAATAGTTTATAAGAATTTAAACAAGTAAAAGCGGGGTATGAACTCACCTGGTATGATTGATATGCCAACAAAATGAAGTGCACGAAAATGAGGCTCGGAAACTATCCGCGACCTAAAATGAATGTTATGACTTGAATTATGATATGTTGTGGTGAATGCAAACCCATATGATATTCATATCACTTGTACGTTTTGGAAATAATGTTTATCGTCAAAATATATGTTTATGACATCCCGTCGTATTTAAAAGTACTCTACAAGTAGTTACGTTGAAACAACCTCCTATGATAGTCGCAAAATGGTGCAAACCGAGTGTTAGGAAACGAACTCAACAGTTTTGGAAAGCTTGTGTTATTATCTCAAAGTTTTAGTATTCAAGTTTTTATCCTAGAGGTCTCGTTCATAAAGAAAAACATAGGTTAAGTAGGGTGATTTTGTCCAACATGTGGTTTAAAAGTGAGTTTCGGCAAAGTTTAAGCAACCGTAAATAATTCATTACAACTCCGCTATACCAACGGTTGGTCGTTTTGAAAAATATGCTTGGTGATCTCGATTTTATTAGAAGACATCTCGTTACAAAAAGTTCTACGTCAACGTTAAAAATAGCCTTCAATATGGTCGTTTTGTTTACCGTAACACTTGGCTAATAAAAATAAGATAGTTTTTCGTAAATAATAAAGTTACGGCAATTTTATGAAAACGTGTATATTTTAGTTGTTACAAATCCGTTTTCTACGTATTATACGTCCTTAGCTTCGTATCAAAGTATACTAATATATTTTTGATAAGTCGAAATAATTTATAAAGCTTAAGACTCGTTTTTGACTCGTACAAAACAAAAACAACTTGCTGAAATTTTCAGAAAATATATATTTCGTCGTCAAACTTGAAAAATTCATAACTTCTTCGTTATAACTCCGTTTTAATCCGTTCAAGCTGCCACGGATTCGTTTTAAAGTATATTTTCTAAATATCTAGGCCAAAAATTCGTGTCTACTGTCGGATTTTCCAGAAATTCAAAATAAGATCAGACCACTTTTTAGACTTGTCGAAAAGAGTTTTTCTCGTACTAAACCTATTCCAATCCCTTCAAAACAACTCCAAAGCTATTCTAATCCTACCATACACCTTCTTAGGGTGTCATGGGTTCCTAGACATCATCAAGACTAATATATAACAAGGGATAAATTATAGGATGACTTATATATATAAAACTCTTAAAAACAATGTAAAAATGGTATAAATATCCATAAGTCTTGCATGCTTTGCTCAAAAATGATGAAATAGATATGAAATGAAAATGAAAGATGTAAAATGAAAGTGATATGCTTACTAGTTACTTTGATGAGGTGACTAGAACAAAGGATTAACCTAAACACCCTAGGTTTTTATCTCAAAACCTTGAATAAGAGTGTTACTAGATTGTGCTAAACTTGATAATGGAAAAACTTGATGATTTCTTCTAACACCTTAAGGTGTGACCGGTTGGAGAGGAAGAACCAAAAGAGAGGAGAAAACTTTACTAACACTTGAATAAATGAGATGAATGAATGAGTGAAAGTGAAATATAGATGAAGTATAGATCTATACTATCAAGAAAAAAATTACCAACTTAATAAATGCATACCCCCCTTGGTCGGCCAAGGGGGGAAGTATTTCACCAAATATTTTTTTTTCTTTTTATTTATTGTATATAATTGTTAAAAAGTGTAAGTATAATGTATAGCTAATAATAACTTGTAAGATTGTATATACATTAGTGTATTTAAGGTAGTTTTAGCTAAAAGTAATTTTTAATAGACCAAAGTAAAGTATAATGAGATCATAAAAATTGTAAAAATACATTTCTTGTAAAATTTGAGTGATATAATAATTATCGTGTAGTTTTTAAGAAAAGTGTCGTAATAATATAAATTTAACGATTTATATACAAAATAAATTTAAAACACTAGGTAAACTCAAAATTTTATTTTTATCATCTTAATATGAGTATTAAAATATATAGGAATAATTTTTGGAAGTATTGAATCATTTGTTCAAAATATTTAATTACGCGATAGCGTTTATTTAATAAGAAAATAAACGTTTAATGAAAAATGCAAAACCATGCACGAACCGTTATGAAATGATGAATATGGAGTATGAGGAATGACCGGAAATTGAGAATTGTGACATTCTTCCCCTGTTAGAGGAATCGCGTCCTCGCGATTCAATCGATGATACTTAAAGTTCTACCCTTAGGTTTCGCGAAATCAGGATGTATGGTCAAAGTGCTTAAGCCAAAACTTACGCGTCTAGGTTTCTTATCTAATGAGACTCACTGAATCTGAATAATACGGTGGATCACCTAATGGTCTAGGAAAAACGTACCAGTTACGCATTGCGGGCTGCCTCGGTCCCTATATAGAATGCTCGACCTCGGGGTGGACTGATATTGAGTACAGGGTTGGGGTTATTTCCTTCAATTGCCACAGCTAGAGGAGCTTGCATCGGTGGCTTATTCAACTGAGGACAATTATTCCGGTAGTGATTTGGGCTATTGCACTCGTAGCAAGTCCGTTGGTTATTCCTCATGTTGCCCGTGTTAACCGTTATTATTGGTCTTGCACGCTCTCTACACTGGCTTAAAAAATGACTCGACTGATTGCATATTGTACATAAGCGGCAGGGCTTGGACTTCGGGTGATGATAACATTTAGCACATTTGGGATGTGTACCCGCATACTCTCTCTGTTCAGTACAAGTTGCCACAAAAACTCTTGCCCTTTTGTTGTCTGCTACCACGTCTATCTGCTTATTCGACCCACTTGCTTCCTTCCTCTTATCACTGCTCTTCAACGTACCATTTCTAACCATCTCGTCTGTCAGGGTTCCTGCCCTCAGTATTGCACTTTGTATTGTAGACGGCTCAGTTGTTTTCACAGTTCCACGGATTTCGGGGACAAGACCATATATGTACCTCGAGATTCTCTTGGACTCAGGGGTAACTAGATGAGGAACTAGTCTGGCTAACTCATGAAATCGGTCAGTGTAGGCTGCGTGACCAGCCCCTATCATGGAGTGGTGATAAAATTCATCCTCCAGTTTCTGCATTTCATTGTCCGAGCAGTACTCCTCTTTCAATAACGCCTTAAATTCGTCCCATGTCATACCTGTAGCTGCTTCTCTGCCCCTAGCCTGTAGCTGTGTGTTCCACCATGTCAATGCCTTTCCTGATAGCAAGCAAGCAGCATACTTCACCCTCTGATGTGTAGCACAATTGCTGATGTCGATCACTGACTCTGTCTTCTCTACCCATCGAGTATACGCCAAAGCACCTCCGATACCATCAAACTCCACAGGTTTGCATGCCGAAAATTCCTTATATGTGCATCCAATTCTGTTGTTATTGTTGTTGGTGTTGTTGTTGTTGTTACTGCCAACTACATTGTTGGTGTCGCCAGTACCGTTCCCGTTCCCGTGGTTTCCCGAGTTATTCATATGATTTCCAACTTGTGTGACAATAGTGGGAAGTAAGATTTGAAGTTGTTGAGCAATGATGGCGGCAAAATCAGGGTTTCCGCCAATGTTGTTGTCATTGTTACCCACGTCGCTACCACCTCCTCTACCTCCACGCCCACCTGTCATTCCACCCCTTGGTGCCGCACCACCTCGACCAGTACTGCGTGTTACTCTCTTTGGTGCCATGATCTCTGCAAGGGAAAGAACCATTGAATTCCAAGTGTCTATACTTAACGTTCTCAAACATAATACCACGCCACAAATAGGTTCCTAAGGTGTGCCCACACCGATCTACGTATGCGTGGTCGCATATGTCCACGTGAGTTGTGACGCATTTATAATTATGTTGGCCACCATAATTATAATTGCCTCATTTCACACATGTACATACCACCAAGCATACATGTCTCGGCGATTGATGTTACTTAAATAGGTAGCCAGTCTATCATCCGATTCTAAACGATGGAGGAGGAAGTTAGGGTAGGTATCTATGGAGAGTCGCAATTGGTGTATAGGAAGTTCCTTTAGGTGCTAAGGTCACGATGAGGTTTGGTCGCCAACAGTTCCCAAAGTATCCTCAAGAGAACTCCCATCCTCGGGCAAAATCATCAAATCTATACAGCTATATAGTAACACTTATTTAGCTCGATCTCGTGTCTCATCAAACAAGAACTGTCACGAGATTAAGTTAGATAAGTGTTTATTACTGAGCTCCATATCTCTGATGACTCAACTAGATTTTGGGACTCCCCTATCGGTACAAGGAAACCATGCTATCTAATGAGGTGGGTCTAGTCTAAATTGCAGAAAACATATGCGCACGAAAAGTGTGTAAGGTGATAGGAAAAGAAAGGATCGACATGAAAGCGGTTATAGTCTAGGAACTAAAATGCAACCTAGTTCTCTATAACCAAGTCTCTGATACCAATCTGTCACACCCCCAAAATATCGCAGCGGAACGATAGTGTCATTGGGGTATGACGTCATAGCACAAAGTATGGATACAGAAAACGACCTCTATAATGAGACGTTTTGAAAAGTTTACCATTCGATTACTTTTGTTAAAGTTTACACAACAAGAAATCACAAAGTTTGATAATACATAAAGAGTTTACAAAACATGTCGAATGGTAATTGTTAAAAGCACAAGACTCCAATGTATGCCATGTGACCCAAAAGCTCCATGAAATGCTATCACCTTAAGACCTGAGATAAACATGCTAAAAAGTGTCAACACAAAGGTTGGTGAGTTCATAAGTTTGTAATAAAATGATCTAAAATACTTTGAGAAATGTTCACACAGCAAAGGCATTGTAAATCCACCCAGTTCCAAGTTCCGCCCATACAAAACTTGCAACCTGTGTGTTCACAACCCACTGCCTAAAGTAGAATGACAATCATGAATATGCGCATTAAGGTAGTTAAAAGTATAAATATCACCACAAGGGTCTTCCAACAACTCGTGTTGGGATGTTCCTCCAACGACTCACGTTGGGCTGTATCCATAAAAATGGCCTTCCAACATATAAATATTGGGATGTTCCTCCAACGACTCACGTTGGGCTGTATCCAAATAAATGGCCTTCCAACATATAAATATTGGGATGTTTGTTTAAGTCTAGTCACTACACGCACCAAGTCTAAGGTATAAGTAATGTTGTTTGGCAATAGAGTTTAAATGTTTTGATAAATAAGCATGTATCTCGCCCCAAATAGTTTATAAGAATTTAAACAAGTAAAAGCGGGGTATGAACTCACCTGGTATGATTGATATGCCAACAAAATGAAGTGCACGAAAATGAGGCTCGGAAACTATCCGCGACCTAAAATGAATGTTATGACTTGAATTATGATATATTGTGGTGAATGCAAACCCATATGATATTCATACCACTTGTACGTTTTGGAAATAATGTTTATCGTCAAAATATATGTTTATGACATCCCGTCGTATTTAAAAGTACTCTACAAGTAGTTACGTTGAAACAACCTCCTATGATAGTCGCAAAATGGTGCAAACCGAGTGTTAGGAAACGAACTCAACAGTTTTGGAAAGCTTGTGTTATTATCTCAAAGTTTTAGTATTCAAGTTTTTATCCTAGAGGTCTCGTTCATAAAGAAAAACATAGGTTAAGTAGGGTGATTTTGTCCAACATGTGGTTTAAAAGTGAGTTTCGACAAAGTTTAAGCAACCGTAAATAATTCATTACAACTCCGCTATACCAACGGTTGGTCGTTTTGAAAAATATGCTTGGTGATCTCGATTTTATTAGAAGACATCTCGTTACAAAAAGTTCTAGTTAAAAATAGCCTTCAATATGGTCGTTTTGTTTACCGTAACACTTGGCTAATAAAAATAAGATAGTTTTTCGTAAATAATAAAGTTACGGCAATTTTATGAAAACGTGTATATTTTAGTTGTTACAAATCCGTTTTCTACGTATTATACGTCCTTAGCTTCGTATCAAAGTATACTAATATATTTTTGATAAGTCGAAATAATTTATAAAGCTTAAGACTCGTTTTTGACTCGTACAAAACAAAAACAACTTGCTGAAATTTTCAGAAAATATATATTTCGTCGTCAAACTTGAAAAATTCATAACTTCTTCGTTATAACTCCGTTTTAATCCGTTCAAGCGGCCACGGATTCGTTTTAAAGTATATTTTCTAAATATCTAGGCCAAAAATTCGTGTCTACTGTCGGATTTTCCAGAAATTCAAAATAAGATCAGACCACTTTTTAGACTTGTCGAAAAGAGTTTTTCTCGTACTAAACCTATTCCAATCCCTTCAAAACAACTCCAAAGCTATTCTAATCCTACCATACACCTTCTTAGGGTGTCATGGGTTCCTAGACATCATCAAGACTAATATATAACAAGGGATAAATTATAGGATGACTTATATATATAAAACTCTTAAAAACAATGTAAAAATGGTATAAATATCCATAAGTCTTGCATGCTTTGCTCAAAAATGATGAAATAGATATGAAATGAAAATGAAAGATGTAAAATGAAAGTGATATGCTTACTAGTTACTTTGATGAGGTGACTAGAACAAAGGATTAACCTAAACACCCTAGGTTTTTATCTCAAAACCTTGAATAAGAGTGTTACTATATTGTGCTAAACTTGATAATGGAAAAACTTGATGATTTCTTCTAACACCTTAAGGTGTGACCGGTTGGAGAGGAAGAACCAAAAGAGAGGAGAAAACTTTACTAACACTTGAATAAATGAGATGAATGAATGAGTGAAAGTGAAATATAGATGAAGTATAGATCTATACTATCAAGAAAAAAATTACCAACTTAATAAATGCATACCCCCCCTTGGTCGGCCAAGGGGGGAAGTATTTCACCAAATATTTTTTTTTCTTTTTATTTATTGTATATAATTGTTAAAAAGTGTAAGTATAATGTATAGTTAATAATAACTTGTAAGATTGTATATACATTAGTGTATTTAAGGTAGTTTTAGCTAAAAGTAATTTTTAATAGACCAAAGTAAAGTATAATGAGATCATAAAAATTGTAAAAATACATTTCTTGTAAAATTTGAGTGATATAATAATTATCGTGTAGTTTTTAAGAAAAGTGTCGTAATAATATAAATTTAACGATTTATATACAAAATAAATTTAAAACATTAGGTAAACTCAAAATTTTATTTTTATCGTCTTAATATGAGTATTAAAATATATAGGAATAATTTTTGGAAGTATTGAATCATTTGTTCAAAATATTTAATTACGCGATAGCGTTTATTTAATAAGAAAATAAACGTTTAATGAAAAATGCAAAACCATGCACGAACCGTTATGAAATGATGAATATGGAGTATGAGGAATGACCGGAAATTGAGAATTGTGACAAATGCTTAGTTAGTTTTGTATTTGGATGAATAAAATGATCAGTTAGTCATTTGTTTGACTAATGAAAGTCAAAAGAGTATTAGTTTGGTTCTTGGTTAAATGAGTAGTTAGTCATTTGTATTTGAATGAATAAAATGATTAGTTAGTTTTGAAACAACTAATTAAAGTCAAAACAACTAGGAAAAATAGACTCATTTTTTATTGTTGTCAAACACTCATTGAATGTTACATATATAAGTTTGACTAATGAAAGTCAAACCGGTTACCTACTATAAAACAACTACAACACCATTTAATCACACATTTGAGAAAAGTAAATAGTCACACAGTAACTTAACCCGATTAAACCCCAAAGCTATAGTAAGCTAAAATCAAGATAATGGAGTCACCTAAACGTACATGTATTTATAAGGATATTGTTATTGATCCTTTGATAAATCTTTTTACACTCATTTTTTATTATAATTTATTTTGTTTATCAGATTTAAGGTTGTTTTCTGTTACCAGTTTTGGGGGTTTTGTTATGCTTGTTAGTATTTGCATGTTACAAACAACACAGTATTATCCTTTTAAACCTATCAAATAGACTCATGTGTTATTGTAGTTGCCTACTAGTTTTCTTACAAATTGTAGCCTTGTAATGTGCCTAGAATGTAGTTTCATGCCTACCCTTGAACCCTAACAGAACCAAATGTAATGTGCCTAGTTATGCATGTAATGTGCCTAGAATGTAGTTTGATGCCTACATTTAAACACTAACAGAACCAAATATAATGTGCCTAGTTATGCATGTAATGTGCCTATAATGTTTTGAACCTTGACAGAACCAAATGTAATGTGCCTAATTATGTTTTTTGTGTTTGATTATTTATGGTGCATGTTTGGGATTACACTGAGAGGACCAAATTAGAGAACACATTGGAACCTTGGAAAGCTTTTGTTTGTGCTTGGCCACAAAAGAGAGAACATTGTAGCCTTGTTTGTGTTTGGCCACCAAAGATAGAACCTTGCAACCTTTTTGTGCTTGGCCACCAAATAGAGTACCTTGCAGCCTTGTTTGTGCTTGGCCACCAAAGAGAGTACCTTGCAGCCTTGTTTGGGATAACATTAAGAGGACCAAATAAGAGAATACTGAATTCTTCTACATTGCAACCTTGTTTGGGATTACATTAAGAGTACCAAATGAGTATTGGTTCACTTAATTATGTATTGGTATACCTTCAAAAGCTTTTTGTTAGATAGTGATATATCTTAACATTGTCGTCAATCAAACTAACCTACCATTTATTATTTGCAGAAGTCACACCCATTAGTTCTGATTCAAGCAGTGATGGTACTGGAATCTCACCCCAATTGCTTGCTTGGTATTATCCATAATTTGGTTCTACTACAAGCTCTGAGTATCTAGTTGAAGATTCTTCAAGCTCTCATGTGAAAAGTTGTTCCTCTCCAAGTTATTGAACCTCCTGAGCCTCTCCCAGCTCAGAATCCTATCCTAGCTCTACCTATCCCAATTCAGAAGCCTATCTACAAACTCAACTTTGATCAGGATATAGTGCTAGGCCTGGCAGCACTCAAACTTGGACAACTATTTGTGAAAAAACTTTTGGGACTAAAAGGGAGCACCTGGATGCAGCCAAGGCAAAGGCAAAACGAAGATGGTGTAGGATCTCCAAATTAAGCTTTTGTGGTAGGTTATCATGGTATTTGGAAGTTTATGATGATGGTTGTAAAACTTCTTAACTTTTTATGACTGTAATTAATGATGCTAGTATAACAGATAATCTTTTGGAATGATGCAATATTTGATGGTAATGTATTTGACTTATGGTAGCAGTTTCAATGGTGTTATTGTCTTTTGAAAATTTATGTTATTGATTTGTGTTTAGGTTATGGATTTCTACAAATCATGACCTCATGATATACATGTTTTCTGCAAATTTGAAGTTTGCATGTTTTCTGCAAACTTGAGACACTCAAAATATCCAATACCACAAACTGCAAACTTTTGTTTGTTGACTTCCTTGAGTCAAACATATTTGATAATTTACAAGCAACCATAAATCAGAAACAATTAATTAATAGCCAAACTTTTCATTGATATTTTTTTGAGGTTACAGTCATATCATTCATCTAATTAACCAACCAAAATACTAAAAACATACTAAAAACATAGAAAGACCATCATTAGAAACTACTTGACTCCATTTCACTCTAACTTGTTAGAACCACAACTCTCTTCCTTGTTTTCCTTCCTTTCTTTAATTTGTTGAACAAAAGTTCAAGATTTTTAATCGTGTTTTCCAAAGCATCAATAACTGCTAACCCAATATCATCATCCTTATGTTGCTGCTCCCCATCTTGCTCCTCCCCCACATCAGTTTTCTGCTCCTCGTCATTTTACTGCGCCTCCTCATCTTGCTCCTCCTCCTCATTATCTTCCTCCTCCCTCATCATCTTGCTCCTTTTCCTCATTAAGTCCCAAAATCTCATCATAGTAGAGTCTTGTGTCCGCAACCAATTCAGAATCATGCTCCTCATCCACTCATCTACTTGCCTATACGAACCGTATTCATCAATGGGTTCCTCCCAAAAAGCATCTAGGACTGCGTCAAAAAACAAATAGTTGTCTAACACTTTTTCAAACTCTTCTTGATCATTTTGAAAGTATCCATTTTCTGCCATTGTTTCAACTTTTTCTTGTTTCGGATTTGTGTGTTTGCGTGTGTTCTTAGGTATCAACAATCGATCCTTCTGTCTTTGGTATAAATAAGCTTTCCAGTGAAGTGTTTTAGGCGGGTAAGGGACTAAATTCGCGCCAATTCGTACAGTTACGAATTGTGTAACAAGAGGAACCAGACGGTTTGTATACTCAAGGACCAAACACGCCAAAAAAAATACATGAAAAGACAAAAATACCCCCTTGACTAGTCAACTAACGACAAAATTGAAGGCTTGTTAGCCAAAATGGGGTACTTCAATTTGTTAGCCAAACAAATACTACTTAATTTATTATTTCCATTTTAGTACTTCAATTTGTTCTCACATTTTATTTACCGCTTGAACTTATGTACTACATATTCTCTCATACTTTAACTTTTATCTTTTTAAACTCGCAATAGTATTGTTCTAACTTCTAACCTTGAATAACACAGCTTAAAATGTTGTTCATAGTATTAATTCATTTAAGTTTTATTTGGAGAACTTTATGGGTTGCATTGTCATTTCTAAGTTTGTTTTGTTTTTTAGCCCATTAGCATATTTAATTAAGTTTAATTTATTTATATTTAGATATTAATAGTTTAATACCTCTTGAGTGAGTGGCATGTCCGCACGAGCGGGTCCTTTTATCAAGAGCATAATACAATTAAAAATACTTATGATTTTTAAATAATCCAACAATAAAAAAAGCTGTTTAACCATTTTCAACCTTGTTGACACATGTTTATCGCCGATTTGACCCCATTATTGAACATCAAATGTACAATTTTCACAAAAGTTAATTTACATAGAAAGTTACTGGATAATATTAGTATTACAACAAACTACTCATAATACTTTTAATCTTTTTAAGAAATTTGTTTATTTAATATTCAACGTATGTTGAAGGCTGAACGTCTACAATCAATCAAAAAGAAAACTGATCTCTTAATCTTGAATCGATACCACTTTACAAATGTATGGTATGAACCCAAAAAAGTGCAATGCTCGCCTTACTCGCTTGCATCTGCTAGCTTCATCCTGATCATCATGATCCTTCCCAACCTTAATGTGGTATCAAATTATCAAACCTTCACGTACATATGTATCAAAGGATTATGTTTGTCGTTATGATCATGCTTGAACAAAGTGGATCTAAATGATCAAAATACATGAATCCGTTTTCAAACGTCCAATGAATGGCGAAATTTAATTTACTCTATTAACAACATCATTATGTGCAGCGTAGTTTTGCATCTTACATATGAATCCATCTGTCTCAAAGAGATAAACAATTACGCTTTTGTCTTCTACTTCTCGTCTCGCATAATACTATAGCGAAGTTGGTAAAAAAGGAAGCATGGGAGAAATGTAAACAATCTAATGAACATTTTATTCCATACAAAAGTTGTTGCATGTTTCTTACTACTTCCGTCTCATAATTATTATCCAGTGTTAACTTTCGAAGTCTTTATTTTGCTACTTTGACTTTAAATATTTTTATTTGTGTTATATAATATTTCATAAAAATTATACCAATAAAAATATATTTAAAACTCAATTCATTCATATATTTTTCATCAAGTAATATATAAGACAAATAAAAATATTTAAGATCAAAGTTGAAAACTAAAGACTATAAAAGTCAACACTAGACAATAATTATGGGACGGAGATTTTTCTTATGTCATTCATATACACGCGTAACAAAAAGACCCAGGTTTTAATACACTCTTAAATAAATGAGAAGTGAAATGAGACGCGACACATTCGTAATATCTAAATATGTTTAAGTTTCTTAAGCGGTATCATTTTTATTTGATAATCGTGGTTTTTGACGTTTTAGTCGATTAGTTCACGAAATTTGTGTCAACCACCGAGCAAAATCAAATCGAGCAAATTCATCTTTTTCGGGAAGGTTGGCGTAGCTACTTTGGGATTATTTGCACAATGCACGATTCAACCTTTAGGCCTCTCACACTTAGAGGGTTTTTAGGGTTACTTTCAAAACGTGATTATTTGATTATCACGTTTTCAAGATGTGGATAATCAATTTATGGTGTTTAGCAAACAACTCTAATAATCACTTATCTACATTATATATCATCCAAAACGTGGTTTTGCCATTGCATGTTGGAAGATACTTTTGCATAACGTGGTTTTATTTCATCAGTTTCGAAACGTGATAGTCAATCACAAACACCCCCTTAGTAATGATAGTCACAATTGTTTTTACTAACTTGGTCATTATGAGGGGTCTTCAATTGTCACAGAAAGATCACTGCAACAAATGAACATCACGTAAGGTTAATCCTTGACAAAGGATCAGTTGACACTCGTTGGTGCAAGGATTTTAGGTTTTTGGATGATTTAAACATTTTTTACAATTACCTAAAACCTTTCGTCTAGTGGTATGTGAGTTGCCCACCAACTTAAAGGTTGTGGATTTAAGACTCGCTGAATACACTTGTGAGATATGTAGTATAGGGTGCGAAAAAGAGTTGTCATTCCAACAAAACATTTTTTTATTTTTTTATATAATTTTTTATTTTTTTTTAACCTGGGTTTTGACTCGACATTGCAAGCCGATTAATCTCAAGACGATTACCTTTTTTGATAGCCCGGAGTTGGCGCAGGTGAACTTCCAATAAGGATAGAAAACATGTCTAAATCTCGATAAAAGGGTATTTAGAGACAATGATAAGCATTGGTGATATTAAATTGTTAGAGGGGGAACAAAGCAAATAAGCAAAAGTTTAGGGAAGTGTGAAGTGAAATAATAAGAAAGTAGACCATATGATTGCAAGCCAAACGGGCGTGGTCGCTTTACAAGAGCTTTTATCACATGGCTTTACCTATTTTCAATTTCCCCCTCCCACTTTCCAAAAAAGCACAACAACCAAAAAGTCTCTTTCTTATTATTCCCATCTTCTTTCCTATTATTCCTACATTTAATATTCGCATATAAGTTTATACTATGATTATACTAATCTACTATGTGTGACATCAAATACTACGTGTGGCATACGTCTTTATAAAAAACAAAACACATAGAATGAATGCTATACATGTGTTACAAATTACAATGTTGACCTTTGGCAAGAACAATACATTTTTCGAGTTTTTGTTTTGATGGATAGATTGTCACTTCTTTTGAGAAATTGGATAATTTCTTAAAGAGTAAAACAATTTGCAAAAGTTGATGTGTTCTTGAAATCTTGAGTTTGGTTCACAATAAAGATATCTTCCAATATCATTTGGTTAGTCTGTATGAGGCCCTACTTTAGTATCATACGACTATGCCCATAAGAATAATCATATAACACAACAACTTGGACTTCAATTGACATTTGCATACCTTTTAACCAAATATATGAAGTCCTTCAAGAAAAAAGTATCTTTAGGGGGCGTTTGGTTTGAGGATTTAGATATTAAAGAATGACTTTCATTCCAGTTGTAGTTGTTTGGTTAGTGAGTTTAATAAATATGATGAAAATGGGTATCAAACTTACCAAATTAGCCATTTTTCCAATCCGATGCCTATAGTCATTCCTCATTATAAACCAAACATCCCCTTAATATCATGATTGAAGTCACTGAATGATAGGTTATTACTCTATAAAATCATTTTGTGGTTGCAAAATAGCATTTTACTGTCATCAATATGCTAGTTAAATATCTAATTATTTTTTCAGTTTTATTAGTGTTATCAGCTTTTAAGAAATGTTTAAATGTACATATTTTGCTGAGGTCTTATACTTCAAAAATTACAAAAATACCCTTGATACGTCAGCAAAATATACATGTTTGAATACGTTTTGAAAAATATAGAAAAAGAGATATATTTTCTTAGTATTTCATCTCCGAACGAAATAAATACCTGCTTCACCAACATCATCCCGGCAATCCATTCCTTTTGGGGAAAATTTTTGGGGCAGATATCACAGAGCCGTTATCATGGTAGTGCATATAAAAGAAAAATTATTATAGAAAATGACGTGTAATATTTTGATTGGCCAGTGAGGTTATATATTATAGATGTCCCACTTTCTTGGTCATTGATAATCAAATAAAAATGACGCAACGCTAACATGAAGATGTCGGTATTATACATAATTTTTTACGACACACTTTTATTGCTCCTAGAAGATTAAAAAGAAACCATGGTTTAGACTTCAAGCTAGTGATGTATCCTCTAGAACATATTATGCTCATCTCAGTCCTATCCTTTCTATTTGATTCGATTTGATCTAAGCATTTTTATGGCTAAGACGTGAAACTTCTAAATCTTGAATGTTTGTTGTTCATAGTCGTTAAATGTTGTACGTGGCATCATTCCACGTCGAATAATAATTGTAATGTTAATAATTTTTCAAGAAACTTTCGATTGAAAAATCTAAGATGTATGTAGGGATGGAGAGTTGTTAGGATCATGTGGGCATTGGAGAAAAGCACATCACATTATTATTTTCTTTTTCTTTTTGAAAAACTTGCATTCATAATATTGGTTCCAAAAGAAAAATGGTAGGGGCCAAATGACAAGTACTTTAATTTTCTTAGACATAATTTTTTAGTATTTGGTAGTTTGTATCATCATTGAGATTCTCCTTTAACCTCTTACACAACCAAAAGACACCCTTATCTCTGTTACATTTCGTTGATACGATGTGATAAAGCATATTATTATCAATTAAACTTTCTTATTAATATATGTCATGCTTTTTTAACAAGCTAAGGTTAAGTATGCTACTTCATAAAAATGCACTAATAGGTAGACAATTCCTCAAATTGTTTCCCAAATATATGAGAAAAACATATTTAGATAATTAGATGGGCATAGAAATGGAATGACATATTATCTATCTTAAATCCTATCATGTTTCTTCTCTTTTGACAAAAAAATATTGATAATTTTGATGACTACATTTGGTTGATAAATCTAACAAATAAAAAATAAGGGCTAAAAACAAAACAAAACCAAATAAAATAACAACCTACTAAATTTAAGAGATACACGAATGGTTTATGGGCCATAACTTATACAACATTAATTAACACAAAAAGAAATTAAAGTTATTTTGTGGTAGGCTGTAAAGAACCCAGAAAAGAGGGTCTAATGTGAAATAAAAGTATATTAGTGAGTGTATTTGAGTGCTCACTAAAATCTTAATTAATCAGGATGTCACCTTGAGTTATCATTATCATTGGTTATCTTTAATCTCAATATGATGATGAACCTTTGTGAGTTTCCTTTTTTATTTTTCCCCTCTTTTTAATGATAACGAGTGTGGGAACCCGCGCGATGCAGCGGGATTGGCTTCAAAGGACTTACTTTGCAGCGACACTTGAACCTCAGGGACTATTTTTGCTAAGTTGTGAAACTTTGCATTTAATGTTTGGACTTATTTTGTAACGACGCTTAAACCTCAGGGACTGTTTTTGCCAAGTTGTGAAACTTTGCATTTAATGTTTGGACTTACTTTGCAGCGTCACTTGAACCTCAGGTGCTGTTTCTGCCAAGTTGAGAAACTTGGCATTTAATGCGTGTGGTTGGTTTCTCTCTCTTCCCCGACAAATAGTATATATAGTAATATATGCTAAAAGAATTTCAAGTTACAAAATTTATCGAAAAAATTAGTTAAATTTTATCTTGTGGTGCTGATTTAGCAATGTTATCATTATGTCAAATGAATAAAACCGTCGTTTAATCAAAAAAAAAATAAAAAAAATAAAGAGAAAAAGAAAAAAATAAATAAATAAAAATCATAGGTTTTCAGTATTTATTGTTAGACAATAAGATTAGAGCCCAAACACGGTTGTAGGCCTTGGGCTCATGATGAGTGTTTATTGTTATGTCTAATATAGGCTATAAATATTAATCAATAATCAAAAGCCTACGATCGGACTTTGGCCATCCAATCTATCGTCTATGCATGAGTTTTTTTTTGGCATATATTGTCATTAAAAAGAGGGAAAAAATAAACTACTATAATACCTTTAATCTAGCGTATACCTTTATTTTTAGCATATGATGAGATATCCTTTGTGTAAAAGTGGCAAGTCGATACTAGATCATTTTGAAATTCATACCGTAGAATAAAGGTATTATCCGATTTATGTATGAATTCAAGCGAGTAATGAATTATATTAAAAGAAAAATAAATAAATAAAAGGAGACTAAATACAATTATATGCTAGACAAGAAAGAGTGTAACAGCCATTGTTATGTCATGCTTTTTTTTTTTTTTTTTTTTGAACGGCAAAATTTTATTAACTAGCAAGACGCTAGATCAAAACATTACAATGAAATTAAATAAGGGGTTTTAAGCCAAACATCCTTAGAAAAAGACCTTTTACATATGTTATTACACCAATGAAAAGAAAGAGACACGATATCATCGAAGATCATCGAACGAGTAGGCGGAGTAACATAAAAAATGGTACGGTTCCTCAACCCCCATATTGACCACCAAGTAACAAAGAAAACGCCTTCGAGTAAACTTTTAACATTTGATGGAAGCCGAATAGAAGAGAACCATGAATACCAATCTGAAAATGAAGACCAATCCTGCCAATCAAGATCCCACCATCTACAAACACGCCTAAGAACATCCCGAGACAAGTTACATTGAAATAATACGTGGTGAACATCTTCCTCCCCTGAATGACATAACGGACAAGAAGAAGATTCCACAGAAACTCCTCGTCGGATCAGACATCAGATTATGTCATGCTTTTCTAGTTATCGAGTCCACAAACATTCCCTGAACAATCTGTCTCTTTTGACTAAATGATACTCCATTTCCTGTTCTGCCCTAATCATGCTTATAAGTTAGTAACTATGTTTTTTTTCTGAATATAATTCAAATATTTTCATATCATTTTGACAAGACAACTTTTACAATATACTTGAATCGTGTTAAATATGTTTGTGCAAATGCAAAAAAGGACGGGAACGGGACACAATCAAGCAAGTGCTTTTAGAAAAGAAATAAGATCAGAAATATAGTTTTGTTCGACCAGGTGCATATAATGATGCAGAGCGACCTGACTAAGTTGGAACCGAATCTTTATCTCATTTATTTAAATGATTTGATTGCATTATCTATATTTAGGTTTGATTTGTGTCTATCTTTATTTATTATGTTGCCTAAGTTTAAGGCTTATTTGCTATCCAAGTTTCATGCCTAACTTGTAGTTAGGAGCTTATTTATATGGTTTCACGGATTCTAATTTGGAGGGTTTTTGTTTTGAGTTTTAAATAAAATAATGAACCATTAAGGTTTTGTTAGTCTTTGATTAATCGTTGTTCTGGAGCCATTTGATTGCATAAGAAACTGCATCAGTTGGTATCAGAGAGCACAGGTTGATTCAAATGGCTCGACGTGTTTCTGATTATCGAATTCGTAGAATCGCCGACCGAGGCAACGAAGAAGATGGTCCCGACTCACGTGCTCGTGGAGATCGCTTCTACCGTAACCGTAGATCCGCCGACCGAGGCAACGAGAAGGTGGATCGTGACCCATGGGAGCTTAAGATCAAGCGACTCCAACAACGGATCCGCGATCTTGAGGCATCTTCGATGTGGAAGGAAATGGAACCGGAAGAAACCGTCGGGGACGATTTATCCGGGGATGAGGAGCATCCTACCAATATCGACACTATCTATGATTCTTCTCCCGTGTATGATGAATACAGGGACGAAGAATGGTATTATTGGGCGACTGGTATTTCAATGGTTAAAGATGAAAGTCTCGACAGTGCTTATTCTGATAGCAAGCATGTGATACATTTTGTAAGTCTTAAGAAGTCCCATAAATTATGGGATTGTTGTTTGTTAAGGCTATTAAATCTTGGGATAGGCATACACCACAAATTAAACTCAAATTTAATATTGAGTTTAATGTTCCAAAGTTGTCCCGTGTACACCACTTTCGAAAGCTGGAATGACGTGAGGTTGATTAAGGTGGAATTAAATGCTTTTAATGCATCATTATACAATATTCTTGAAAATAATAAAACCCAATTTTTGTTATCGAAGAAGAAAAAGATACAACCCGACGTTCCGTTCGATCCTGGTGGCTTTGGTACGAAGGCCAAAACTCGAGGACGAGTTTTTTTCGAAGACGGGGAGAATGATGCAGAGCGACCTGACTAAGTTGGAACCGAATCTTTATCTCATTTATTTAAATGATTTGATTGCATTATCTATATTTAGGTTTGATTTGTGTCTATCTTTATTTAATTATGTTGCCTAAGTTTAAGGCTTATTTGCTATCCAAGTTTCATGCCTAACTTGTAGTTAGGAGCTTATTTATATGGTTTCACGGATTCTAATTTGGAGGGTTTTTGTTTTGAGTTTTAAATAAAATAATGAACCATTAAGGTTTTGTTAGTCTTTGATTAATCGTTGTTCTGGAGCCATTTGATTGCATAAGAAACTGCATCATATAAGAAAACTCAAAGGATTTTTTCATAAGATGGTATGTATAAATAGTTATGATTAAGTGTAAACACTTTTTTTTTAAACTTTCAATGAGAGAAAAAGAGAGGGAAAAAAAAAAATAAAAAAAATAGGACTTGTACTATTGTTTGTGACATATATACATCATTACCCGCTTATTCAGCTAAAGGAAATAAAATTACTGGTCGACATGAAAATCTATAGTATAAACGTATTCGAATCATACTTAGAGTGAGCATGACTACATGAGTGAAAATATAAAGTTTTGTGATATTGATTGATTAGAGTTTAATGATGTCGATAATAAGTATGAAAATAATTGACAAAAGAAAACCCAATTATCGAAAAAAATAAACAATCGAAAGCATTCAGGAGTTGTGGTGTCAAATAAGAAACATAGTAATTATTTGATGCTATAACAATACTCGCGCAAAACGACAGTTTATAACAGCAAATAATTATACTTACAAACTTGTGGTTTTCATATTACCTTTGCGGGTTCAAATATATAATCATTGTGAAGAAAAAAAAGTTTATGGGTTAAGAACGAAAGTTTAAGGATAGCAATTTTTAAACTATTAAATTAATGGTAAATGGTGTTACCATTTTTAATTAAAAGCATGTAAAAAGAATTTTAATAAGTATATAACGCATTATTCATTTTTAAGTTTTAAAGAAAAATTATTCGTGCTTTATGTATAACTAGAAGGGTATCCGCGCAATGCGGTGACGGGTACCCGGTGACTATTTTTGTGGTGAGCAAATATTTTTTTATTTTAAACCTTCCTTATTTAGCATGTCCCAAATACTTTATAACGTAGCATATATATATTTTTTCAAAAATAGAACGTCTAAATTATTAATAGTGTAAGTAGTTAACATTTTTATTTTTCAAATTATAGCTTTAAATTTGTAGTTTATTTTATTTTAATTTTTTTATTTATTTATTTTTTAATAAATAATTCTATTAAAATATATCATTATTAGAGAGATTACTATATGTTTAAATGAGATTTAAATTTTCAAATTTTACGTTAATTTTCTATTTTTTTTTTTCTAATAATATTTTTTGTCTTAAAATTTTAAGACTTTCATTTATATATAAAGTCTCAAATCTTTTATAATATAGTATAGATAGATATAGATAAATACATACTCCGTATCCTCACTCATGTGACATTAAGGGTGCGTTTGGTATTTCGGAATGGGAATCAAGGAATGAATTTTCATTCCGATCATGTATTTGTTTAAGATGTAAAATTTTCAAGTATGTGAATGAATGATAGATATGTTCCGTACTCCATATACTTTAAAAGGGCAAGGTATGGATTTTTCATACCTGAGGACCCCATCATTACTATCAAACTCATGCCCATTGTGATTCATGACAACATCACGTACTATAAGTATTCTTGTGATTGTACATACCTTAACAACAATTTACCATTTTGGTTGCTAGATTGACTTTGAGGAAGTCAAAAACTAATTAGGGTAATTAAACTCAATTATCTCATAATTACGTCATGTTTAGTTGTACAGTAAAACTTAAGAATGTGATGCAATCTACCGAGATTATAGTTCGGCTGTTCGGTATGAATGAGATAAAAACATGTGTATCAAAAGTGAGTTATCTAATGATGAACAATGAATCACTAAAATAATTGATGTTTTCTACATAGTCCATTTTCATGACATCTAATGATAGTATCGTAACTTTTAATGCATGGATCACAAATAAGTTGAGTAAATTGTTTTGTGTTTGAGAATTTATGTCATATAAAAAGGTAAACACAAAATAGACAAAAAGGATCACTATACTTTTCTAAATGTTTTTTCAATTACACAATGAGTAAAGAGATTTGCTATACACAAATGTTCAAAATCAGATAAATCAAGCCAATTTGTTTAATGCTAAACAAAGCAGGTAGTATAAAATGATTGATTTGAAACTAAGTATGCCAATCTATCCAACTAAAAGAAAAGTTACATCTATGCTTATACCAAAGAAAAGAACGAGTCACTATCTCGTCAAAAATAATCGCCTTCGAAGGCCGAGTTGGACCAAAGATACTCTTGTTACGAAATATCCAAATATATCACCACATAACATAACAAACTCCTTCCAGCAGATTTTTGTGTTTAGAGTTGAGACTGATTTTGACGAGCCACTCTAGCCACTCCTCATAAGAAGACACCTCCATAAAGTTAATATCCCACCAAGACAAAATCTTTTGGAAGATATTTCTAGCAATATGACATGTAAAGAAAATAAGGCTACTCGATTCCACTTCCTTATCACACATAGGACATAAAATCGAATCGATATCCATACCTCTTTTAGAGATATTCAATCTCGTAGGTAAGCTATCCATCTTAACTTTCCAAGCATGATTTGAAACTAAGTATGAAATGATGAATTTCAACGAACTTCGATCTTAACATCTCAACCGTTGTTTATTATTTATGTTTTACAACTATGATCAATGATATAGACTTGATAGTTGATCGATAGTACAATACAATAAAGTCGAAAATGAATGTTCATCTTTTGCTCCTTCGTTCCAACTCCTTCCTTTATGTAAAGTGAGTGAACTTATCGAACTCAAAAAGAGATGGCTATAACAAACTGTACATAGTATGCAAAAAGTGAGTGAACTTATCAAAGCTTAAAAAGATAAGGCTGTAACGGATTGTGCATTGTATAGTAAAAGTTGCATGTAATCTGTTATAAACATGATCATTTCATCGTTCGTAAAATGTATGGACTTCTTTTATCATCTTTTACCCGACAACCCCTGAGATATGCTCGATTACTTATGGTTCTTTTCGTATGATCACATTTCATATAAGCATGAAAACAAGAATCTTGTAGGCTTTGGCATGCATGTAAAAGGGTCTTTTTATGTTTTCTTTACCCTACAGGTATCAATAACTTGAATGATGGTCAACTCCATTAGCAAATGCACAAGTTATTGATTTTTTGCAAAGCCATTTGTCAAAACAAACACTATGATTGTAAAATGCCCTTTTTGCCCTCCACTATGAGAACAAAGTGTTAGGATTCTTTCAGAGCAATTAGAATGTTGAAGCTATTGAGGGGATGATATAGCACATCAAGAGTTCATGTCGATCGTTTCTAGATTTAATGATTTCAACACTTGAAAAACTATACCTAGTGTGAATTATTGTTTCTAGTTTGAAACTAGTTTTGCTGTTGGATTCATCTTGGATGACAAAGTTCAAACTTACAAGATAAGGGAAACATGAAATTCGGTTAATGTCGACAAGTAGAATGACAACGATAAATGTAGTGACTTGTAATTCTCTCTTTCAGAATAAGCTAATAACTAGAAGCTCAGTTTTCCTTTGGATCCAATAAGAAATGCAACATGAGGTTTGAAAGCTTTGCTAAAATCTGAACGCCTTGTTATTTTGTAACTTATGGGATCAGTAGTGGCCCATTTTCTTATCTAGTCAAGATGCTATACCTTTCTATACAGGCCTTTTATTCTTGGGGTTAATAATAGCCCATAACCTGTCAAGCCTATGATAACATTCTTATTCTAAGGGTTAGAATAACATTCTAGTGTAGAACTGTAGACAAATTCAATATTTCATAAGTACATTATGCAAATAATTAGCTCAGCAATCAAATGCAAATCATATCATTTGTATCATATTATGCGATTTAATAATGGTTGCCCACTGTTAGATAAAGATTTATGGTAGTTTGATCAAAGCTGCAACAAGATGTTATATAACTTAAATCATTAGAGAAATACAGATATGTAGTTGAGGGTCTGCTTAAAATACATAACATTTGAATCAAACTTCCATGGTTATCGCAAAATTCTGGTTGTCAAATCGTGTACATGGATCATCGCACCGTTATGCTACTGTAATTCATACTGTTTGTTTCGACCCTTGTCTTTGAATTTCGATTCTATAAGGGTACAAAATATGAGTTTACATTGTGCTTTTGGAAACTGGGAATTAAACTTGGTGAATATATGTTCATTTCATAGAAAAGGTAAAAAAAAATATTGCAATGAGTTTTCGAATTGATTGTAAAGTACAACTATTAAAGGTCATGTATATAAAAACTAGAAATTTAAAAAATGTCTGAGCCCGGGTTCGAACCGGGGACCTCTAGTGTGTGAGACTAGCGTGATAACCGACTACACCACCCAGACGATTGATGTTAAGTTCAATAAACATAATTATATTGATACCTTTTATTTAACTTTTTTTTCTGCTAAAACACTTTGGAGCGTTTTAGTGCAAGTTAAAGCCCTTTATTATATAAATGAACCAAAAACAACTTTTTGAAGCTATTTTTTCTTCTGAGTATATTAATTCATTTGGAGGAAAGTAGGAAACACATATGAATGGATCATCATATATTCATTAGTTCAAAAATATTGAATTATCATTTTAAACTATCAGTATCTATATCTATATCTATACTTCTATACTACTTTATAATGCATTTATACTTACTACTTTATAATGCATTTAAGCATTCTAAAATTAGAAGGCTTAAAAATTCATGACTTTTAAAAAAAATAAGATAAGGAGCTCCAATCATTGAGTGACATGTGTCACTTCTCTAACTAAAATATAACAAAAAGGGAGGAGCTCTAACAAACTAAAATAAAGAGCTCCAATAAAGGGGTGACACATGTCACTTCCTAACTAATTAATCACCTTTATTTTTAAATTTAAATATCTTTTAATCCGTTTAATTTTTTTATGATCTAATTTCACCATATTTTTTAAAATTTTGTGCTCTTTAATTCAACATCCATTTTGATATATTTTTATGAGTTTTCTTTAGTAGTCGGGAAGAAGCGGAGTTGAAAAGAGAGAAACTTACTTGAATTAGACGTAAAAATGAAAAACATTTGTTCGCTACAAAATAGTCATCGGGTACCCGCCGCCTCATTGCGCGGGTACCCTTCTAGTTTGTATAAAGATAAACTAAATCCTAAAGAATCATGCAACAAATTAATAGAATACAAAATGTTTACTTGAACAGAAATGTCAAACCGTAAGCCTTTAATTAGCATTCTATCTCAGTTTTAACTTCACACAGCACTCGGTGTAAGCATACACTCGCCATTAGCCAAGATGGCAAGATCTAAAATAGGATGTTTAGGAGAAAGGAAGATCAAAAGAAAAATGTGATAACGCATACTTTTGAAATATAAATGATGCAAAATTTATTGAATTAACCTACAAAATACAATCTTCGGTTTTGTATCTCTCTTTACCAGGAGAACTGAATTGGGATCATGAGGAGGGGACGATAGACAACAATGTATGATATCAGCATATTCTCCATCTTTATGAATTAAAGGCGGGAGAAAGATATTCTTTGAGGTAACGGGGTTCCAAAAAAACCACATCATGTTTTGTGGATGGTTGGAGAGTACGTATAACCCAACCATGAGATCACCAATAATGTCGGCGATCATGTATGGCATGAAAAGCAACTCAGTTTTCATTGTCGTACGTCGGTTCTCAAGTCCTGACCGATGGTAGTGGTATTCTCTCATATACTGAATCACAAGGATTCTTCTTCTTGTCCTCCAGCTAAAGATTTTCATAATAATATTTTAAAGTCAATTATTAAGAGATCCTCAAAATCAATAACATTATGACCATTTTATCTAGTTAAATGCTGACTTTATTAATTACAATGTGAAGCACAAACACACAAAATGTTAACAGCAAAAATTTACATGACAAAAACATCATGATCCAGCATATAAATATTGGTGCAAAATGTTGACATGAACAGAAATGCCAAAGCCGAGATTTTTTTATCAATCCAAATTCCCAGTCATTTTAAACCAAAATAATTCAACAAAATAAAAATCCCTTTAGTATGTCCCATAACATTAACCATAAAAATAACAATCTAGTACCAGCTTGGTTCAATCCATGCATGAGGGTAGCGATGACGTTTAGTTCCAAAGAAAAGACCAAAAGTTTCTTCAATATTGTCTCCACTGAATGTGTGGTACTTGCATGTTTCAAGTGAATAAAAAACAATCTTCTCATTCTCGGAATGCAATCTTGGAAAGAAGATCTTGTTTTGCATTTTTGGTGTTTTCGCTTCAATGCACAAACATGTTGCACCACATATATAAATCATGTGTTTTCCTAAACATTCTATTTTCTTCCACTCGTCTGTTAAATCATTCAGCTCGAATACCTCAACGTTGCCTCCGAACTCTCCCACAGTGACTAGTATAACACGTTGATCGCATTTCACTAGAAAATACTGTCTCCAAATTTTCTCACAGCATACTGGGGCATCAGCCACATCCTCCCAAAAGAAATTTTCTTCGCTCATGATCTCTTTGAAAACAACAAGTTTCCCCTCATCAAACAAAGCATAAACATCTTGGCCAAAGAATGTTGGAAAGTAAAAGGTATATGGATCATCACCATCGAAATCAAGATTAATTACGTGCCACAAGGGGTCTGGACTCCAAATTTTAGGATGTAAACATGCCCTTCCTCTGGTGTTGTAAATCCAAGAACTATGCATTTTGGGGACGTAGGCGATGCTGAAAAACATAAGTTTTCCAATAAATGCTGAGCAGTTGGAAGTTCACGGACATCACTTGTGAAGGGGTTGAAGAACACTAGGTATCCTAAATTATTATAAAATAACAACCAACCATAACTGGAGCAACATGTTTGTGTGTTACTTTTGATAGATACCGGTAATGTTTTCATGAAATACTTGTCCCCAAATAATGGATCTGTGAAATGCATAATGCCTCGATTATCTTCTAACACCATTAGCCATGGACAAACTAATGAATATGTCTGTAATTTTCCTAATGCTGTTTCGCTTTGTATCAAATTAAAGGTGCTGCTAAATGACAACGTTTGCATGTAGCACGGAAGTTTAAGTATTCGACCCCAACACAAAACTTCATTATCATTTCCAAAAGATGAAATGAAATATTGATCACGTGTGACTCATTCCTCATATTACTTGATTCAACGGCATTATCAGTAATTGGTTTTATCACCATCTCATCATCATTGTTCACTTTCTCTTTATGATCTGTACACTTAGCTTCTTCATAATCACCCTCTAACCTACACAAAAAACCACAGTACATCAAAAAAGTATTATCCGTTTTATTTAGGCGCTAGTAATAGAAGAATGGAATAGAAAAAAAATATAAGAGTAATGTAAATTACCAAATTTGTCATGTGGTATATTTAATACTTTTTTGCTCATCAAAAGATGCTATAACTTCAAATTCTTGTCAAAGATATGAGCGAACTTTCAGTGTTTGACAAACAATTTAAAGAAAGATACAATAACAAGTATTATTAAGTGTAAAAAGTAAAAACCAATTTCTAACAAAATTGATCAGTTCTAAAGAAAATTCCTTTATTAGTTAGAAACTGGTATATCATAGCGGTTTTGGTGAGTAAGCTAGTATTAATAATTTTCGATCTTTTTGTTACACGAGTTTTCCCATAAATACACAAATTAAACAAAACAATACCTGCATTCCCACGATGACATATGAGTTACTTTTACTAGTCCCGGACAAGGTAGATAAGATAAGGAAACTGTTTTATTTTTGACATGGTAAGAGTGTAGCCTGTGGGGATTATCAGCAATAATGTGTACATAGCCCCCTAATTCTGAGGCAATTGCAGGGTTGTAATATATCGACCAATCATAAAAATTCACAAAGAATATAGCGTCTTTAAGGTCATCTATTTCCTCCCATGTTGATGTCTTGCTAGTCACGTCTAGTTTAAACAAATAAACAATGTCAAGTGTATCCTTTGCTAGCACGTCAAAAAACACTACAATGCAAAATAATTCTTTACTAGTTCCTTTATGCCCCATAAACTTAATAGTACCATTGCAGTCAGGAAGAGGGTACTCCTGAAGTGGTAATAGACTAATAACGACTTCTTTCTCCTTAACCGCAATGTCAATTGCTATTATATAACCCGTGCTTGCCACCATGGCATATACTTTGCCATTGCAGCATGTTAAGAGATCTAGGATATCATCTTCATCTGTAATCTTTTTGAGATTTTTGGCGTATGACATTTCAATCCATCTTAATTTCTTTCTTTTATGGTCTAATCTACAAAAAACAAAATTAGGGTTTTTAGATCTTGTTACCAGGAGAATTGAATTGGGGTCATGAGGAGGGGACGATAGACAACACTCTCCTATATAATGAGAATCACCATCTTTATGAAGCAAAGGTGGGAGACGAATGAACTTTGAAGTAACGGGGTTCCAAAGAAACCACATAATGTTTTGTGGATGGCTGGATAGAATTAGCCAGCCATGGTAATACCCTTGGATACGTCTCCCGACCAACTCAGGTATCCGACACTTGATTGGACACCGACAATGTGATGGTCGGTCATGTATGGGGTGAAAACTCTGGACTTCGTTGTCATTGTTGTCGCCTTCGAGGTTCTGACCAATCAACCATGCATAGTCTGCAGATAGAGGTGGTATTCCCTCGTATACTGAATTACAAGGAGTCTTCATCTCCTCCATCTAAAATGTTCATAGAAAATATTATAAATTCAGCTAGCAATACAATCAGTGGCGGCCCTGAGGATTTGAGTACCCAGTGCGAGCCAAGAAAAAAATGCCCTAACTCATAGCAAATTTTCTTTTTTTTATAAATGATAAGTAATGTTATAACAATTAATTATATCCATAACAAATCATAGTATTAAAAATACATACCATCGTAGTTAACCAATGATCCGTGAAGCTCTCCTAGCATTCTTCATAGCAAATTGGTTGATTAGCTCTTCACAGTTTATATCCTCTACGATTCCGTTCTCGATAGCTATCATGGCCAAATAGATGCAAAAAACAATGGATGATGGTGGATGATAGATCTTCTTTTCCAAAACTCCACAAAGCTCCAAAGCCCCAAATCAACCCAAAAGTGATGGTTCTTCAACAAATGAGATAAAATGGTTTGTCATTTGTGGGTTTTGTATAGATGGTGATGAAGATGATGATGATACAAGGGATTTGATGATGGTGGAATGATGGTAATGAATTTAATGATTTAGTGGATGAAGAAAAAATAGGGTTTTTCCCCCTTTTGGGGTCGGTGTGTATGTGTTTTTATGAAGTTGTCTAAAAAATCAAAATGAAAAATGTGTCTCTCCTTGGCTGTGTGCGACACCAAGAAAAGAAACGAAAAATAAAAAAGGTGTGTCTTTGCTTCCTGGGCTTGGTCCACACCACAGGTCAAGAAAATAATTTCTCACAAATTGAAAATGTGAGGTGTGGTTGTGTTGGTATGCGTCCCCACCCAGTCAAGAAAATCAAGAAATCCCACCTCACCTTGCAAGAAATATATAAATAGAAGTAAACAATTTGGTGGGTTCTGTTATGTATTTTGTATTGTGAAGTACAATTGTTTCAACCAGATGCACTATGTAAAAAATTCTATATAATAATAATAATATATATTAAAAAATTTCTAAAAAATTGTGCCCCATTCAAAAACGTACCCTGTACGGGAATCGGGTTTGCACACCCTCCGGGCCTCCCTTGAATACAATATATAGAAAGTGGTATATATATATCTTTTGCATGTCCCTTACGAACTTAAGTACACCTTGGCAACTATGCCAAATAAGTAGATTTGACCATTTTCCTATGTTCATTTTTACTTTTATGTCTAATATTGTATTATGTTTGGCGCATAGTGGTGCAGAGGTTTTTAGAGCATTTAGCGTTTAGTCGTTTAGAATGCAAAGCTTGAGCTTTAAGCATTAGCATTATTTTTCACCGTTCATGTTTCTAAAGCTTGTCACAATGGACCGGATTAAATCGGTCGGTCGAGGTGCACGACCGACATTAAAGCCGGTCGTTGCGAGTGTGGTTCTTGGGTCGCATGTCGGTCGAGGCAAGAAAGAAAACACAATCGGTTGTTTTTTCAACCGATTTCAAACATACACTTTTTAAAAATTTGTTACCGATTTCAAACATACACTTTTTCAACCGATTTCAAACATGCACGACCGACATTAAACACACAATTTCAAACACAATTCAACCTCAAACTACTTCTCAACACAAAATTATTATGGCTTGTTGTCTTCCCCATTCCGTTGAACAAATGCAAATGTACGTTAAAAAACAATGCGAAGAAGACCATGAAGCTCGAAAAAACGCTATTATCGACGTTATCAAGCAGTTTTATCAGGCAAAGGCAGAGAAGCAACGTATGAGAGAAAAATAGGCGATTTGCAACGACATTTCGCCTGAAAGAAAAGATGTGATCGACAATTTTTTTATGGATGAAGCCCGCAAAGAAGACGGCATTGCTGACACGTTGTGGGGGTGTGTTCAACAGATACAGAACAACATCAACACCAAAATCATTTGGAGCTATACGGAGAACAAAACCGATGGTGTGGGTGCATCAAGTTCGTCTGCTACACCTAGATTTGTTGAGCAACCTCTGCTAGACGAGGAATGTTTGGCTTACATCGAGGAATTTGCTAGTTATCGGTCTCCTTCGTATTATTCTGCATTCGGGGAGCGTTCAGATTAGGATTTATGATTTATGTATTTCGTATCGTTTTTATTTTTAGTATTGTAATGTTTTTTTAGTATTGTAATGTTTTTATTTTTAATGAATGACTGTGGCAACTTGGTCGTGTCTGGTCGCTAGAGAAAGAAAGCTGATGTGGCAGGCGGTGACTTAGGTCACGACTGTGGGAAGCCTAATGCTTCTTCAAAAAGCATTTCTTTCATAGACTCATTTAATATATAAAATTACAAAGATACCCTCATTGATTTTGTTTAATTCAATAACATGTTTTTTGTATAGTGATACATTATTATATAACTAAAACCACAAATATACGATCATTTTTTGTATCATAGTTAGGGATGACAAAAAAATCCGTATCTGATGGGGACCCAATCCCCAAACCCGATTTTGACTGGGGAATTCCCGAGTTGACCGGGGATGGAGACGAGGATGGAGAATCCCCAAAATATTAAACTGGGGATGGGGATAACATAAATCCCCGAACCGGACCCCGACTCCGATCTTTCTGGTGTATCAGTATTTAGAATTTATATGTTATATCCATACTCGATTAACTTGTATATGTATATGTATATATGTTTATGAGTATCGACATGTATATTTATATGCATATGTGATATCTATAGAATCAATTACCTTTAGAATTAGAAGCATAAGCACAAATTACATATTACTTATTATTTTGTCCGAATAGACACATATTATATGCGATGTTACAATGTTGAGGATGCTTTAAAGTTGAATTGAAATCGTAATGAATCCAACTATGTGCGATGTACTCACGTTTCTTGAAACCCTTTATGAGTTAAAATTTTTTATATTTTCGATGAGTTGGTGGAAAGTGGAAACTTTATGTTAGTTCATAAGGATTGAAAATCACCGAATCCCCACGGGGAACCCCGATCCCCATTGGGGATGGGGATGTAAAGCAATTTCCCGATGGAAATGAGGAAAGGGATGGGGATGGAGAGTCAAAACAGGGATAAGAATGGTAAATACAATCTCCGACATTCCGCACCCGTTGCCATCTCTAATCATAGTTTTAGTTTATGAATGTGATGACTTTTTAAGTCTTATTTATTGTTTATAACCCTTTAAAGATATCTCAACATTAACAACTTTATTATTTATTTGGTTAGTTTTTTATTTCAATGAGTAAACATAGATATAGTTGTGTTACCAAACGTTTATATAAAACAAACTAGTACCACTCACGACTCCTGCTCACACTAACTCCTACTTTCACCAAATATAACATACAGATGGACATCTTAGAATAAAGAAAATTATACATATAACTAAAAGGCGGGGATTCGATGTGGACACGACACGTGTCCCCCCGCATTTATTGCAAAGTTTTGCAACTTGGCAAGAATGGCCCCTCAGGTTTAGGTGTCGCTGCAAACTAAGTCCAAACATTAAATGCAAAGTTTCATAACTTGGCAAAAACGGTCCCTGAGGTTTAAGTATCGTTGCAAAGTAAGTCCGAACATTAAATGCAAAGTTTCACAAGCCCCTGAAGTTTAAGTGTCGCTACAAAATAAGTCCTTAGAAGCCAATCCCGCTGCATCGCGCGGGTTTCTACACTCGTGATAACTAAAAAAAGGAGAACTTACGGACTGATCAGAAAAAATAAGATTTGCTATACGGTAGATAATTCGTAGAATATGTGTTGGAACATATATACTAATAGGGCTATTTTTTTATTCCTTATATTAGGGCCGGCAATTTTATAAAATGACTCAAAAATAAACCAATTAAGGTCCAACCAAGCAAACCGATTTGTACGGTTAATGGGCTTTTTGTGTTTTGTTTTTTTGTTTTTTTGTTTTTTTCCTTCTTTCTTTTGTCTTTTAGATAAGTCTAGTATTGTCCAGGTAAATTAAATATGTTGGGGTAGGGGTGTTCATCGGTTCGGTTATCGGTTTGTTCGGTTTGTTTAATTCGGTTTTTTCGGTTAATTTTTTTTCTGGGTATAACCGAGAACCGAACCGAACCGAATTTAAATTTGACTAAACCGAACCGAAAACTGAACCAAAAACCGAACCCCCAATAACCAAAAACAGAACCGAATAACCCGAATTACATAAATTTAATAATTTATTCATTTATTTAAATATATTTTTTGAAAAAAAAAAATTTCAAGCTTAAAAAATATTATATATATATTATAAAAGAGTTTTAATATATATTTTTTATATAAATATAAAAATATATATATATTTATTTAAATTCGGTTTTCGGTTCGGATTGCTAAAACCGAAAACCGAACCGAAAACCGAACTTTTATTTCGGTTCGGTTCGGTTTTGGCAAATTCGGTTCGGTTCGGTTTCGGTTTTCGGTTTATTCGGATATTACCCAACCCATTGAAAGTCTTTGTATTTCGATCCATAAAATAAGACCATGAACAATACTTGTATTCTGATGGACGGGTATGACTTGTGGTTTTTATTTTTAGGATTTTGTGGAACAAATATATACTACAAAGTAATTAAAAATTAACTGAAATGGTTAAGATCTATAATTGATGTTGCCATAATCCATTAAACGACTAAAAGCATGTAAGTACTTTGATTTGTAGTTTTTATTTTTAGGATTTAGTAGAACAAATATATAGTAAAAAGTTATTAAAAGTTAAATTAAACGGTTAAGAACTATAATTGATGTTATCATAATCCATAGAACGGCTAAAAGGAGGTAACTACTTTATAACATTTTGTTCTAAACAATATTAATCATGGACATCTTTTACATCAGATAATATTATTAACATTTATTATTATTACTCTTTGTTTTTGTTAATTATGTTTATTTAGTTATTATATAGGAAATTTAGAAATAACACATGACATATGTTTATATAATATATGCATTCTATAATATATGTTGTATGCTAACATGTACAAAAATATCCTTTATGTATTATTATCAGGTAGACAGATAAGATATCGTAATGGCGTTGGTAATGCTGATACTCAAGCGAGCAATCAAAATTCAATCGATGTTGTTATTACAAAGACAGATAACAAACTATTTTATGGAATTACATCAGGTTTATCTCTAAACTTATTTCGTTATATAACAAACGAGTTGTTTTTTAGAAAGGTTATATAACATACCAGTTAAACATTAGTTTATTAACCCGCGAAATTCACGGGAATAAATTTAAAACATGCAAATGATTGTTCTGTTAAGAAAGCGTGGAAATTATGGAAGAAATAATGTTTAAAGTAAGGTTAATTTTTGTGAAAAATATGATGAAAGATGTTAACATTAAGAAAAAAATAGTGAAGCAATGTAAATGAAAAATAACGTAACTTTTACTTAATTTAGCCGATGAAAATGAACAAAAAAAATAACACACTGCTTATGAGTGAGCTATGTTTATGCATTTACGTCCTCCCATAATGATTAGAGTCACATTCTCGAGACATGCAAAAAAGAGTGAGGCGTCATAACAATCTACCACTAACACACACCACACAACAAACACATAACAAATAGAAGTAATTATAAAAATAAAACACACAACCACTTACCAAACTCATCCGATCAGATTCTCTCGACCACCTCAGGGTGCTCTTGATGGATGTTTTCTCCTTGGGTTTAATACAACCATTATTAATATATAAAAAAAGCTGATAAATTGCATACATATGACGAATGAAAGATTAACTTGATTGATTTAATTACTCAAGCAATCAGCATATATAGTAACTTGGAGTGTAGTTTTTGTTCTTGATCGGTCTACTCCTCTTCCTTTACCACATCACACTCGCCATGAATGAGGGGAGCTCCGTAAGGATATGTCATGAGAAATGAACAACACATGAAACGTTGAATAGAAGGTGTAATATTAGGATCAAAACACCTATTTACAGACATGGCAAGTTGAGCAACATAGGGGGAAATAACAGGGCATAATAGATTCAGGGTGAAAATGGGCCATTTTAGGAAAATCCTAATTCACAGTTAGAAACTTAGAAGTAGCACGTAATGCAGTAGTGTAAAGCTCCTTTCTTGCACAGAATAAAAGAGCAAATTTATAAAAAACAATTGAACGCTAGAAACTCTAGTTTACTAAAACTTACACAGCAAACCGTTGAACATACATTGAAGCTATGTATAAAACCAGAGCAACCCTTGCTCCCATTAGAACCACATGATCCTTGTCAGTATCCTTAACGAACACCCGAAAAAAAAAGTATTTTTTTTTCTTGGTAAAGTATAAATCGAAAAGAAAACTTTAGACTTTTAAAAGAAGATAACTTCAAACTGGTAATAAAAACTAACCTCGATGAGAGTTTTATCGAATGTGAGTTTGTTAAACGTGAGAGTACCGGTCTTATCACTACACAATACATCCATCCCAACCATTTCTTTGATGGCTGTCATTCTCTTGGTGATTGCGCCTTGCTCTCACAACTTGTGGGACCCGATGGCCATAGTCACCGACAAAACAGTTGGCATGAAAATAGGAATACCACCAATGAGAAGAACCAATAAATAGTTGATTCCATTCATGTAAGTTCGTTTCTGAATTGGGTACATCACCACTATTTCAATTATGAGACCAATAGCAGTGGAGAATATGCAAAAGTTTCCAGTGGCCGTCAAATCCTAAGAAACAATCCATTAAAAAGATGTTAGCATATATTTATATGTTTAGTTTTAAATAACCAGCACGTGCGATCACAGGTACCTTTCGGAAATGGCAGACTTGGTTAGTGCTATCGACTAAGTAAGCAGCCTTTCCGAAGAACGCATGGACTCCAGTCGCAATAACAACTGCTTCAATTATTCATGCGTATGACATATACTGTTGGGAATTGCAGATTTGAAGATTACAAAACCACGAGCAAGAATGAAGAAAGAAGAAACAATGAGGATATTTAATAGTAGCTTTTCTAGTAAGTTATGTTTAGGGTTTTCATGTAACCTCCCTCTACTATATAAAGAGGGTAGGCGTCTAGGGTTTGGGCATCCTTTTCCATTATCCCTTTCATTTCAATTCACAGTATTCATCTCTAATGAGAGTCTAGACACACGATCATAGCGTGTGTACATTAGTTGTAGTAGTAATTTATATTTTTCAATAAAGAAAATCTTATTAGTGATATTGATTGTGTCATTTCTATTCCGCTGTGCATTCAATCAATCAATGTTACTCATACCCTATTTGAGTCAAGATCCATGGTTTCTACAATTGGTATCAGAGCCTCGTGGCTCTCGATCTAGGGTTTATAAGGTTTTCCTCTAATTAGGGTTTATACCCTAATTCCTATATAGCAGCAAAAAGAGGCAGCAGATCTGATGATGAATTGAAGCAGTTTTGAAGAAAAGGCAGATTCGTTTTTGAGGGCCTTGTTATCTTTCGTTTGACATCCAATGAGCATGAGGTACAATATACTGATCACAATCTTATATAATACATCGCTCATTCATTTAATTCGTTTGCTCATGTGGGATGAGATTTGGTGTGATGCGTTGTATGATTCTTACGGTGGCCATGACTTGTGATTGATCTATGATTTATTATGGACGGTGGCTTATTTGTTTCACATTAGACATTTCAAAGAGAATATGTAATGCTTTTGCACGTGGATAGGTTGCTCATTTAAATGATATTTTGATTTCATTTAATTGATTGGTCACATGATGGTATTATATCCACCCGATTATAATATTGTTGGGGTGTTTTATCAGAAGTGGGGCTCTCGTTTTTAATGATGGTCGGTGGTCCCTTATTTGTGATCGGCTCGTTGTGTTTATAGTTGGTCACGTGGTACTGCTGGTTTCATGATAATACATTTGGTTTATATTTTATTTGGTCAAATTCGAATGTTACTTCTGATTTTTATTCGTTCATGCTGAAGTTAATTGGCTAACGTGACCACGTCATTTTGGCTATTTTGTTTCTACTGATCATGCCATTGCTGCTGGTCATTGGGTCCCACGAGTTAGAATTGGTTTATTGGCTATCACTTGTTGCTGCTGAGGTTCACGTGGGAATTATTTTTGATTGGTCGACAATGTTCTTTGTCTTGTGATATTGATTGGTCCCTTGGTCAAGCGAATCATAGTATTTTTTTAGATTTATTATTGTTCCATCATCACATGGTAGAAAATTGGAGGTCACGAGAGTTGGTTTATATATTTGTACTGATTACTTTCTGGTCATACTGTTGCTGCTGGTTATACAGTGGGTCTACTTTGGTCATTTGTGATTAATACTGATGGGTGGACTGGCTTCTATACTGATTGGTCTCACGTTTGTACTAGTTTGTATATTGTTGTTCTCTTGTATTGTTTGTATTATTGGTTCACGTGAGTTCAATCATTTATTCTGATCCCTCGATTTTATTCCTACTGGTCAAAGTGGAAGAGTGATATGGGGCTATATATACTTTATGTTCCCACTGATCGGTTTCTGCTGGTAGTATCGGTTGCTGCTGATTGGTTCCTACTGATATTGGTTTCTGATGATCAGTTGCTACTGGTTGATTCCTACTGGTTGTTCTGGAGTTCCTACTGGTTGATAAGGTGCGTGTCTTATCATATCTCAAAGTGAGTCAGGCACTTTTGAGGTAACTTGTTCGTACTTTAATGGTGTGACAAAGACTTGATAAATCTAGCGAAGGGGTGAGATCTACAGACTAAGGTACTTAATGCACACATTTTCTAACACTTTAAGGAGTTACGTTGTAGTGCTCAGTGTTAGTGAAGGGGTGTGATCTACAGAAGGTGCTTAATGCTCACATTTGCTATCACTTTAAGGAGTCTCGTTGTTGTGCTCAGTGTCTCATATTAATTGAGGGTTTATCAAGATTTGGAGTCATGTGGATAGTACAAGATATAAGATGCATACGTTGGTGTTCCTTCTGGTTCTCCGTTCCTACTGGTATACTATTGGATTCTGCTGCTGATTTGATTTTTCTGCTGCTGCGCTTTATTTTTTTTTAGTAGTTAAAAAAAAGAAAAAAAAATCCGAGATGGTTAGTATAATTTTAAGGGGAAGCTTATGGTTTATATACTTACATCTACATGCATCACTTGAGGGGAAGCTTCTACGAGTTGCACAAGACCCCTATTAGAAGGGGAAGAAGATTCATAGTGTGCAGCTTATTATTTGTGATGACATGTTTTAGTATTGTTTCTTCATACAGGTTGTTTTGTAACATCAAGAAACTGGAACTTAACCTAGTCAAATTCCAGTTTATGGAAAGATTGTTGGGAATTGCATATTTGAAGATTACAAAACCACGAGCAAGAATGAAGAAAGAAGAAACAATGAGGATATTTAATAGTAGCTTTTCTAGTAAGCTATGTTTAGGGTTTTCATGTAACCTCCCTCTACTATATAAAGAGGTTAGGCGTCTAGGGTTTGGGCATCCTTTTCCATTATCCCTTTCATTTCAATTCATAGTATTCATCTCTAATGAGAGTCTAGACACACGATCATAGCGTGTGTACATTAGTTGTAGTAGTAATTTATATTTTTCAATAAAGAAAATCTTATTAGTGATATTGATTGTGTCATTTCTATTCCGCTGTGCATTCAATCAATCAATGTTACTCATACCCTAGTTGAGTCCAGATCTATGGATTCTACATATACTTTTAAAATTATTCATGTAACTGAATTTTTGTGCCTTTTTCCATCATTATTTCAAGGGAAATACGAAAGTTAAAAAATTTATACTTTTATTTAAGAAATATGACTGTAAATCAAGTAAAGATGTTAAATTTCAAGTGCTTCTTTAATATATGGCATATAAAATAACCTGAATTGCGTTAAACACTTTGGAATGAATGCCGGTTGTTTGTTGAGAAGGCGGGAATTGAAGCTTTGCTAAAGCTTTTTTTACGTCCGAGTATAATCCAATCATCAGAAGGGTTGTCCATTGCTTTGCATTACACCATGGTATTCAAGAGCTTCACGCAACATCATTCGGTTCCTTTAGCACGTGCATTATGTTCGTTTATCCGGGATTATCTGGTCAAAAGATGCACAACAAGCACATTATTGTAATGGTACTTGATAAATTTTAAAGTGAGTATGGCCACAAAATGATTAACGCATTAAGCATGAGCAAGCCATTCATGTGACGTTCTGTCTTAAAGTGTTGTGTGAATTCTGTTGTTACCTATCACTATATTACGACCTGTTATTGTGGTTGCTGTTGTGTAGGCGGACGTTGGGCACCAGCAACACCCTAAGGTTCAGAGCTCTCTCCTGCACCGGGAAGTTCGGTTCTCCTCTTCTTTACCATGATGCAAACTAAAACAATCACATAATAAATAGAGATTAATTATCAACAATTGGAAATAAATATGTACCAAATTATTAATAGGACAAACTAAGCTTAAAAAAATTCAAATCAAACTATCATGAATAACTTATATAAAGGGTGTTCAATTATGCTCATCTGTGAGCTTATGAACTTATGTGATTTTTTCTTACTTTTCATGGACATAACAAAACACAAAGAAAATATTACATATCAGTTCTACAAAATAAACAATGCGTAAGTTTAGTCACATACATATATTAGTGATCTTTTACAGTTTAATTTTTTGTGTTATTAAAGAGACAGTGGTTAATTAATATTTTGATGGTATTAGTTTATGTTAAGTATTGTTTTGAAAGGTGATTTTGTCATACATTTTAATTGTTATTTTTTTTTCTTTTTATTATTTTTTTTCATTTTTAAAGGTGGGTGACTTAACTAATATTTGATTGTGGTTGTTAACGGAAATTTATTTGCAAAGATTGAGTGCTTAAGTAACAAAGAATTTTCAAACCTTTTTGGCTCTTGACAGTGGTTAAAACTCTGGTGCAGAGTCTTTCTTGTCCTCTAATCAGTTTAAGCTAAAAACCATTCCCGATATCAAAACCAAGACCCTTTTATATTAGAAATTTTAGACAGTGCTGACATAGCCAATTACCAGGGGTATATGAATAAGAAATTATGCATCTTTTTTTAACTTAATTAATTTGAGAATAAGGTTTTTTTCTCATAATTAATAAATTCATATAAATTAAAACTGCGCCAAATAAAAAATTGATAATGATATCAGTTAAATGAAAATATTGATATGATAAAATTAAATCAGAAGATTTAAGAACTATAACTACACCTTAAGCGGCTTTTGGCCCGTTTGTCTTGCTCACCCCTTTAGCATCTTTTTATTACCCATTTGACCCAGGAGACCCATTCACCCCTTTGGGTTTTTCAAATCTCCAAAATCTGACAGTGAAAGTTGGGAGAGGTGGAATGATGGAATTTGAAGTGGAACCTTTAACGGATGTGTACTCCAATATGTCGTTGGTGGTACTATAATCAAATGGAGCACATTGTGCACTGGCAAAAGCTCATGCAACAATGTAGTATTTTCACATTGTAACATGTATCACTAATGTGTCCCCATTGTTCACTTTCAAGGTTGGAAAGGGGAACTGTCCATTAACACAGATATTTCTCGCATACAAAGTTCTATCACAATGTAGCAAAATATTAGTAGCTCATTTGCCGCATAAATAAATAAAACTTGTAGGTACAATTTCCATACCCGGCTTATAGTTTCCTTGGAGTATTTGGGAACACCTTAATCGGAGTTGGAGTCAACTGAAGGAAACACATGTATGTTTGTCATTACCATTGAGCAACTGTGTTTTAAAAAAGTAAAATAGAGGTTTTAATAACCTGGGGAGTTTCTCAAATATGAACATACCTGAACATGCCAAACCTGCAAATCTTGTTCACTTGTGCAATGCGCATCCTCCACTCCCAATATATCAAGAATCCTTTCTAATTTCTGTAATCTTGAAAGGGGTACATTTACCCATAGACACAAATACTTACCATTGCATATCCACCAGTACTGATTCAACATACTTGCCGTGACAGTAAGTTTTTTTTGAACAATTTACTTTCGCATCTAACTATAATGGCTAGAGACATATGCTAGTTTGTTCTACATATAGTCATATAAGTATATAACTGATTAGTGATTACTGTTTGTTTATTGCATTTTCAACTCACAATCTCACATATAATCAGTTTCTAGTGTTTGGGTTAACTGTAACTGGTTCTATATACTTAAGGGTCGCATCTCACATGTTAATCTTGAATGCTCAATAGTTGCCAAACAATAAGACAAACAAATGGTTCAAATTTTTTATATCATAAATGGTTCGTTGTACCTACGCGAAAGTTTATTTCTAATCAACCTGTCTACATTGAAGTGGCCAAAATGTTTAAGCCATTTTTAAAAGCTTGCATGTGAAGTATCTGGTGGACTTTCAAGGCACTCAGGTTTAGATAGTAGCAAGTTGCAGGAGTTGCAGTGACGTGTAGTCCTGTAATCATTAGAAACTAGATATTAAAATTTTTGTAAGAAACATGTACTATAGGTATAAAGTTTATTTATTATGATTACCTCCAAATCTATTTGTTACTCGGCATGAGGTTATTGCTATTGTATCAGGAATTTACTCTATAAAAGCTACAGGTTTAAAGTTATGATTGGTTTATATGTATGAGAATTATGAGGTAGATAAAGGCACATACTCAGTTATGGAAATCAATAACTCTTCTTACGACACGGCTTCTAGCAGCATCCTCGGCTACAATCGGACAATTGCAATATGTATATAATTTAGATAGTAGTTAAGAGTATCTGGTAGCATCAACGTGACCAGCATTTACGCAGTGTGTAACCTGAGAATTTGCTTCACTGCAATATATATAAGAAAACATTAAGTGACAGCATAAAAAAAGTTGCATACTTGTGCGCTTGTGCTACGATGCTGCTAGCTTAACTATTGGTTTTTTAATGTATTTTCTACATGACAATTTAAAAAAAAAAAAGACCAATTGTGAAAAAAAGAAACTGATTAATTGCCTTTACATATGTTACATATGGATGATTATATAAAACTGATAACACCAAAATAATTTATACATAATAAATAAAATTCATATGGGCTTATGCATAATTCAAAATCCAGCTTAAGTTATTATCAACATCTTCGAGGAAACCGTCCTCCTAAGATGATTTCAGTCGGTGGCAATTCTCAATAGCATGTTTGGAGCGGTTTTGCATGCCGACTACTATAAATAAACAGTTAACGATACTAAAATATCTAAAATGGCCACAGTCACATTTAAATCACATCAAACATTCGCATTTATTCAAATGGCCTTATTTACATATTCATATATTGTTTCATGCAATGTAGCTGTTGTTAGTAGTTAATAAGAATCACAAAAATTAAAGACATGCTGTTTTTTTCTGGTGCAAGAAACTCTTCCCCTCCTGGAGTATCTTCACAATCTCATATTTAGGTTCTGCATTGCAGACACACTAAAAGTTTCAGCTATAAAATATTTAAAGGTGGATGCAAAAAATACTCATTTTACCCCGTTTCTCGACCGGCCGTTGCCATAGTAAGTGAGTATCAAACGCTTACCAGGGAAGACTCCATCAAAACCATTAGCCTTCTCGATAAGTTCCTCAACTGGGATATCTGTGATAGATGAATGTTTGTATTGACCAAGAAGTGATGAAGATGGATACATGTTTGTTCCCATTCCAAGCCTGCGACCCGTTTCCTTGCCGATAGCTAGCTAATCACCAGTGATCATCTTGACATTGACTCCAAGGTGTAGTGTACGTCAAATGATTTTAGCACTGTCATGTCTTGGAGGGTCAAATTGAGGCAATAAACCGATAAACACCCATAGGCCTCGAGGGCTCACCTTTGTTTTCTTGGTACCGACTATATAATGACCAATGCAATCATTAGTGTCAAATTTATAAAACCATGGTCTGTTGGTTAGATCCAATGTAATGCCAAAGGAATAAGAAATTAATTGTTTGCAAATAGCTATCTCCACAATCTGAGAGGTTTTAAGCTGTCATTTGCATATAGGAACAAAATGAAGATTAGGTTCAGTTAGTAATCGAAATTTCATACCTGCTCAGGTGCTCCTTTGCTTACTCTGTGCCAATTTCCACTTTGATTGATGTATGTTATTGTTGTTTGTTTGTCCACTCGATTAAAGGGAAGAAATTGTACCTCAATGATTCCCGCTCGTGCCTGCATAAACAAAAGACATATTTCTGTAACTTAGATTAAAGTTAAAAAAGTCCACACAAAAGATGTCAAAACGAAACAAAGTTCTTTTCTAATATTTAGACATGCTAAGTTTTAAGATTTAGCAAATGATTACTTCATATTTTATATCCTTTAAAAAAATAAAACTTTGAAAAACGCAATAGGGGTGTTTGGGGATAAGAACATTCAACAGTACTGCAAGTTTAGGAGTCTAAAGACTTGCCTGTAACAAAACACATTGCTTAATTTATCTCCGTAAGACTAACGATTCTATACTCAAATCAGGTGTATTAACCAGAACATTATACTATTTTGTACTTAAAGGGAGATTCATATTATGTAACAGAATCCTATTTAGGGGTGTGTTTGGATTGGTGTTTTGAAACTGACAATGTGATATTGAATAGTCACAATCATAAAACATATAATCAGCTGTAACACAACTGAGTATGTGACATGAGATGGTGGTAGAGAACTTTGTGTATGAAGTTGTGAAAGGTTAAGATTATCTCCATTATTCACGCTAGAGACGTATCCGGAATACAACAGGTATCTACTGGAATTCATCTCAACAGTTGAAAAATCACCTTTCACATAGGCACATCAGTTCAAGAAGGAGCACCAATGTATTTAATGCATCAAGAAAGAGCACAAATAGAAGAGAAAAATGGAGGAAATGCAACCGGGTGCCAATGCATTTGCAGCCTATTGCTTCTCTTAGCTTTAAAGTTTGCTACTATAAGATTCCATCTGTTTGAATCTAAAAGTCATTAAATATAACAAATTTAGTAGTCATTTTATCAAAAGATTTTGATTATTATTTTTACCACAAAATATTGTTAATGCTAAATAGCTTCACTTCTAGTACTATTAGATTATATTTGAGAGTTCTTATTGAAATTACTCATAGTTGCTGTATGGGATTTCTTATGAGATTAACTATTTCTAAGGGTTGTTTGGATTGCACATTGAGAATCCTTATAAGCAATCCCAAACCCAAACAACCATTAGAATCATATATCTCATGCATCTCACAACTGATAAACTAATTGTACATGTCCCCAATATTATAATATATTGAATTTTGTGTTTCTTTAAACCATAGGATGGACGAATAAGTACTGGACTAATTAATTCGAGTGCGATACTTCTTATCAATTATACACATAACAGATAACTGAAGATAAAAACTAATGTTAAATGAGTGTATTTTTCCTAGCATTTAACGGCGTTTTTGCACATAAAAGAAGATAGAAAACACATGGAAATCAGTAACTATGAAGTTTGAAGGTTCCAAAGAAAAACGTACTCATACTCATTAGGCAATCTGATAATTAGCTTACTTTTCAGATATTCTCCAGCTTTTGAGAATGTTTTCAACACCTAAATCACCAAAACCATATTAGCGATAGAACTTTGTGAAATTTAATGGATGAAAATGGGGAAGATATCAATCATTATGAAACAATCAAATATTGAATCGTGGAAACTGCACAAATGCAATTCGACATGGCATCTAATTTTTCGGTGTACCAATTTTATGTTCTCAATATGTTTACACATAAGAAAGGGTTCATATAGATGACTTGAGAATCGTTTTTAGTGGGGCAAGACATATAAACGAAAGTAGAACAATTTACCAGTCTTCTTATATTCAATAAACATAACTGGTTTGTTGCACCATGTTGTCACAAAATTGTTGCATCAATTGTTTTCTACATATAAAACAAGATTGGTAGTAAAACAAAGCTTGCTGATATTAATGGCAGGAGGAACAATGTTACACCCTTGGTTGATAATCAATTTGTTTCGTAGGTAATCTCCAAAAAAAATAAAGAAATGGCGCTATAAAGAACTTATACACTTATAATAGTTTCTTCATAATTAAGCAACAGATAGCCAAAATTAACTTATTCATATTAATGTTTTCAACAATTATAAGAACATTCAACCCTGGTAATGAGCACATTTAAAACATGATTTTGTTAAAGTTAATTAAATATTGATTTACCTTTAGCTGCCTATAAATACACCAAGTTATTAGATGAAAACAAAGTTTTTTTTATGGCTTACTTTCAATCATGTCTTCCACTCTAATAGTTCACAATCCTGTTGATCAGATTGTAGCTTGCACCATCTGATCCAAGGCATAAGCTCTTAAATATACCCGAAGCTGCAAACAAAGAAAATCAATTAAAAAATAAAACAACGTTACATATAGGAAGTACGGGAAGAATTAAAAAAGGACCAAGACTTGTTTATTACGCTATTAATGCTTAAAATATATACTCAGCTGCAACTTCCTAACGTAGTAAGCTACAAATCACTTTGTAACTTACCGAAACACCAATTAAATGGCGAAACTGTACTAATTCCCCAAAGAAGATTAACATAGCTATACTAATTAAGAATCACGCTTGGTGAATACGACTATGTATCAAATATTATTACCACTCACTTCTTAAACAAAGTAATAGCTTCCAACAGCGCCACAAGTAGAATATTGCAATTTAGACTTATGAGTCTATAATGCCAAACCATGGCATATTCCAAAGTCCATACACAAACTTTTATGTCACAATTTTAACCTAAAATGCAGGCCTATTAGCACCCTCTTTTTACCATCCATTCTTCACCATTTGTACAAAAACTTGTACTTTTAATATGTGATTTTAATTGATACAGACATTAAGCAAGTATAGTAATGGTATTGCTACTCACATTGTAATTTTCCTATAATGAATAATGCTCTATTTTTGCAGAGATACGTGTTTTTTTTATTTCCTGTTGGTTTTTTTTAAATGCAAACATTCAATTTGATTGATTAATAAACATTTAAAATTCACTAACATACTCCTTGTATCATTAATTACAGATGAAAAACAATATAAATTAAATTAATGAAAAATAAGTTATGCCACACGGAGCAGATAATGTCAATCATTGTATTACTAAGCAATCCTACAAAAAAGATCATCAAGATTTAATCTAACCCGTTTGAGCTAAAAATATCTCATATCGGGTGTCTTTAACCCGTTTCCAAATCAATATAACTTTGTGTAATGCTAACCTATTTAAGATAAAAATTCATCTGCCATCAACCCATTCATAAGTAAATGTATTGAAATGCCACCTCTACCTGTTAAAGTTTAGAGTAAATGTTTTCTAACATTCTCCGTTTATAATCAAAATAGCTATAATCAATTTCAAAGCTTAAAAGGGAACAAAGAAATAGAAACAAATGTTTCTTAAAAGTCTCACCTCAGCTTCCCCAGTTGACTTCCTCACGATTTCCTTCAGACGAAATGTATGTGATCGCAAAATCTTACCCTACATCAAGGTTCTCCTTAAATAATTGGTCAAAAGTATGACAAAGTTCCACGATAGTGTACAAATGAGCCTTAAATATAACATTTAGATGAATATAGACACTTATGATGTTTACTTGGTAAATCACTTAATTTGATAAGAAATATATTGCTCACCCTTGCATGAAGATGCTCCTGGATACTTTATTAGAAGTACGATAAAGTTCCACAATTGCGTATATCATAAAAAATCTCTATGAAAGTGGTCGTAAAGCGGTTTCTTAATTACCGCATTTGTCACCTGCAATATAACCCCGAGTATTAAAAGCTTGGCTTGAATAGGGTAACCTACAAAACTAAAAGATATCTTTAAGTAATTTAACTACATAATAATACACAAAATTATCAATTTCATGCTCAACTTTTAACTCATTGGTCTGATAAACATGAGGGGCATGTACATACCATTTATGATCATTCTTTGACCCAAGTCCAATACTCGTCTAAGCTAATGAAGCAAATTTTCTTCGAATAACGTACATACATCCCGGGGCAATTATATCACAATCTAGTAATTAAGCTGAAACCACAAACAAATTAACATTTAAAAATCACAACTATATAAGATATATGCACAACTAAAAAAAACATACAGTTGCATGAAAACTATGGAAATTTACAGCAAACGGTGTTGAGTCACTGCATTCTAAAGGTTAGATTGCTCAAAAACATTTTTCCATTGAAGTATCCGTAATCTAGAAGTGTCAAAAGTTGCCTACTTGAATAAGCTTGAATCAACATTGATCTATTTTGATCAAGTACACGATTTAATTCTTTTGGTCTATTTTGATCAACTCTTTTTCGGTTGTATTTATATTTGGATGAATGGAGTATTATTACGATACCTCTTTGGCCAAATTTGAGAATCTTGCAAAATCGGCAAGCCTATAACCAGATGACCTTAATGCTATCATTCCTGGTGCGAAGCATGTTAACGCATCCATATGTATGCATCAGAAGAAAAATATTATCCCTATATTTATCATACATTGAATTCTTAATTGTGTCCTTTAACGATAACTTGTCACGTTGGCCTTACCATATCAAATTTCCTATCTTCTTGGAAAAATATTATTCAAATGCAGTCTTGCGAACTCAATAGAAGCATTATGATTTAAGAACGAACCTAAAAGCATCTTGATAGCAAACTTAAGCGGATCATGAGAAAGATTACTATGCTCACTTTCACTTGTGGATGGTGTCATTGATGTAGCAAAAGGCAAAACTCAAAACATTTATTATTTGCGCAGGAGTTGGTCGGATATGAGGCATTGATATGGGGCATTTGCCTATAGTATAGCTAACTACTGATATAAAGAATAATTCTTTATTTGTATGCAAATCAATACGGTAAGTAGCTGCAGCCAACATAAAACGCAAAGCGTAAATACAATTGAAGATATACACAAATTTAACAAAAGTAAACATTTTTGTTTCTAATGGTGGAACATGCCTCAACTCACTTGTACATATAGCATTTTCAACGCGAAAAGTTATTATCCAGTTGAAGCTCAAAAAAATTTGAGCTTCTCCACATTCTCTGCCAAAGAAAGCATGTTACAGTGAAAAACATAAATCAATCTGCTATTGAAACTACATGAAACCAGCTTTTTTTGCATAATCACTAAAGTTTGGGCTTCTCCATGCTGTTTTAAGTAGGAACTTTGATCACATATTAAATAATAAGCTTTTTTTGCCCATAAAACCCGTCAAATATTTTTTTATGATTCAAGGTATTTTTCAATTGACAACATGAAACCACGTTTACAGCAGCAAGTCAACAAAAGACAACATCAGGTTCAATTTAGTTATTTAACCAGTTTGACCTTTTCAAAAACTCTTTCTTTAGTACTTATCAAATTTATCCTATGTACTTATTCAAATATATAAAAGCTCAACGTAATAGCCTCATAAAAAAATAAAAAAACCCCACCTCATCACCTTTTTCCAATACAATTGGATAGTATATACTAAGTCAACAATATGGTATTCCACGTTGTCACATTGAACTGAACATGTTTTATGCAACTCTTGTTATTATATATAAATTAAAACAAATGAATACCTATTGTTTCATGGCAGGTTTGAGCAAATAAAGCCGCAAGATCTCTCTTTTAGTCATCAACACTTCAAGTGATACTAAATACGTTATAAGCATTTGCAGCATCAATAAAAGCATTTTACGTGTAGAGTCCATTTGGACAACATCTTCGGTTGTTTTCGATACGTAAGCATTTGATGAAAACTGGATGAAGTCACAATGGAAGCTACACCACCACAGGTGCCTGGGTCTGCTGATGTTGTGGCACCACTCCCGTTACACTAACTTTAACATTGATATAGAGAACAGTGAGCAGAAGTGTTTCCAGAAAACCCATATTGGCTACAGCAATTTTCGTTCAAACATGGTTTGTTACAGCCTGTCTCTTACAGTCTTGGGCTGAAACGGTTGCTAAATGAAAGCCTTCCTGCACCAATTGTCAAGTAATCACATTAGGGTTAGAAACGGAGATAAAGTACTACTTTGACCTGGCGTTCTAATAAAGTGATTATGGATTTAGATTCTTGATTATATCAGATTAAGAAATCAAAGTTTTAAGAACATCCATAGTGCACTAACGGGTCAAAACAGGTGGGTTAAGTTACACGTCAAAGTCAGTCGCATAATATTTACAGTCCATATGGGCTAGTATCAATACGACTTCAAACAGGTTGAATTAACCTACATTTTGTCAGAATTTATAACATCCGATGTATTAATCCATTTAATCTTCAACAAAGAAACTTTTTGACACTTTAATATTCAAACTTTTGACAGAAGCGTTGGAATCACTCCTAAACAGTATTTCAAGTATTTATATCTCATATGTAATAGGTAGCTTTATTATGGCCTTTATGTTTGTTTAAGGTCAAGCTTATGTAGAAGGCCCATAAGCTTAGGCCCAAGCCCACATAAGAAAGGATGGGAACTAGGAGTGTTGCCCTAGCTTCCCTCCTATAAATAATCTTGTAAACCCTCATTTGAGGGTTGGTTGTTCAAGTTACTCTTTCACATACTCTCTACGCCTAACTGTTCTAGTATTTCGTGTGTGTGTGCTTGTTTACTTGTTCAATCGCCTTATCTCTTTCTCTATAACTTGTGTTTGTAAAATTAGTGACCTAACAGTGGTATCAATCGCCAAATAGTTGGGTGTACACTTTGTTTTTGAAGTTTTTGGTTTTGGGTCTTACGCGTAAAGATAACGCAATCTTTGGTTATCTTAAAAACTCGTTTTTTACACTTTTTAATCCAAGATTCTTGTACTTTCAATGTTTTGAGGTGTTAAAATACTTGTTTTTGGTAAAAAGTTTCAAACTTTACGCGTGGATTTACGTTTTTAAGCTTGTTTTTGTTCGAGGGTGTCGTTCTACGCGTAACCCGTCTAGCAGTTTTGGTACATCAAATTTCACATTTTTGTGTTCTTTTGGTACTATTGAAGCTATTCCATAACAAAAAACTGGTTTAGAAACACATTTGGGCAGAATCAAAGTTACGAGTAATCCTACGCGTATCAAAACCCTAATATTACGCGTAAGATTTTCCTTGGTTTGATCTTCAATTTTCTGGTTTATTCCGTGTTTTCTTACTTGGATAAGTCTGAAAATACGTTGACTTTGGATATCTTTTGCACTGTGAAGTGTAAAAGATCATTTGGGCAAAAACCCTAAAATTACGCATAAGCATAAGCTTACGCGTAGAAATCCTACGCATAAGATTCACTTTACGTGTAAACTTTAGTCTACGCATAAGGTAATCCTACGCCTAACTTTCTACGCCTAACTTTTGTCTACGCATAACTTTAGTGTTTTACCTACTTACGCGTAAGCTAAAACCTACGCGTAACTCCTTTGTTACGCGTAACTTTTGGTGTTTTTACGCATAAGTACTACTTGGTTCTTGTCTTTTCTACGCCTAAGGACACTTCATCAACAAAGGTTCATTCGACTACAAAGATCCATTTTTACCACACAAGTTTATCATCATGTCTCAACCACCATACTCTAACTATTTCCCTCACACTTATAATCATCAACAACAACAACAATTAAATCCACAACATCAACAATGGAATCAACAACAAGCTATTTATCAACAACAATTTAATCAGCAACATACTCCACAACTTGGTGCAATTCCACAACCACAAATGGTTCCACCATCACCAAGTCTTCAAGCTCTACCCTACACAAACGATTTCAATCAACATCCATCACGAAGCACTATGAAGGAACCCACTTGGTTTGCAAAGATGTGTGAAGCTTTAAGCAGCCAACAATCAATTCATGAAGCTGGATCACTTGATAGACCTCCAATGCTCACTCCAGGAAACTACGATCAATGGGTCATAAGGTTCTTTAGGTTTTGTGATCTAAAGAAGCCACATGGAAAGTTCTTAAAGAAGGTTATCTTGGAAGGTCCATTTGAGATGCCTACTGTCATTGTACCCGGAGATCCAACTGCTGTTCCACCAAGAGATGAACAAACCAACATTGCTACTGTTGCAGATTTAAATCCCACAGAACTTCTACACTATGAAGCTGATGAACTTGCAATGGAATACATCCTCTTAGGATTACCAAACCCAATTCTTCGTAGTGTTGATGCTCAAAAGACTGCACAAAAAATGTGGGATCATATTCGTCTTCTTATGGAAGGATCTGTACTCAATCAGGAGGATTTGGAATCCAAAATTTACTTGGCTTATGAACACTTCATGATTGAACCTGGAGAGACACTAGAGTCCTATCATCATCGATTTTCAGTCATCATCAATGATTTGGATAAACACAACATCATCATGCCATGAATTGCAGTGAATACTAAGTTCCTGAGTAGTCTTGGTCAAGAATGGGAGAAGTATGTCATTTTTCTCCGTCAAGCGAAGAATATGCATCATTCTACCTATGGATTGTTGTACGATTACTTGAAGCCTCATGAAAAGGAAGTTGATCAGGAAAGGATTTTCCGTGCTCAAATTGCTAAACAGTCACAACCGGACAATCAACAACTTGCCTTGTATGCTCAACAGAATTATCCCTCTCAACCAGCAACTCAACCAGCTGCTTCAAACACACCTTCACAGCAACAACCTCAACCTCAACAAAATCAATTGGTTCCATACAGCAACAATGCTCAAGCATATGTCAGTGAAGCTACTGAGGAAATCGATCCATTCGAAGCATTGCAACAAGGATTTGTGATGATTGCTAATGCTTTTGGCCGTTACACCAACAAATCCAACAATCGCATTCGTTCCTCATCTAACACACGGACTCAAGCTGTTGTGAACAATGGACGTGTTGAAGTTCAGAATCGTGATTATGGTTGTCAGATGGGCGGTGGTCAAGGGTTTAATGCTGTGGGTAGGAATAACAACAGAGCTCAAGTGATGGAACAGGGAAATGCTCAGAATCGGTTAAATGGTCTTAGATGCTACAACTGCAATGAGAAGGGACACCTGGCTAATGCATGCCCAAAGCCAAGGACTAGGGGCAGTGCTTATTTCAAAGAGGCTTTACTTTTGGCTCTTAAGGATGAAGCTGGTGGATCTCTTACAGACAAAGAACAGATCTTTATGGCAGATGCAGACTCAGATGATGATATGGAGGACTTGCAGGCTAATGCAGTTGTTATGTTGATGGCTAATATGCATGAGCTGCACATGAGTGATACAGGCCCAATGTATGACACTGATGGCTTGTCTCAGGTACCCGAACAAACCATCATCATATCTGAACTAATCTCTCCGCCAATATCTGAATCCGGCACGGATCAGACTGTTCAAAATGAGTCTTCTACATCTTTTTCTGATGATTTTCAAGTTAACCCTGTAGTTACATTTGACGATCAAGATGACCTTATGGTTTCCTTTGATAATCAAATTGACTCCGTGGTCGTACTTGAGGATCTAACGAATGATCATGTTGAGACTCACATTGAACAAGATGATCTGTTGCCTCATCCGGATTTTGCTCGGTTAATTCAAGACCATAAAATCAAAATGGAAGAATGTTATGCATTAAATCAATCTTTAAAAAGTAAAAATGCACTGTTAACCAAGGATTTTGAATGCTTACAAATGCAACTCAACTTTTTCAAAACTCAAGAAAACCGTGAAAAAGGTTTTGAAGCCGCTTTTTCAAAATCTCATCAAAATGAAAAATACTTAGAGAGACAGATGCGTGATCTCGCCGCCTCGAAGAATGCTTTGTTGTCTGAATTAGAACAACTGAAACACGAACATAAAAAGCAAATTAACGCTCTCACCTTGGAAAATCAAAAAGCTAAGGCTGAGTTGTTAAATTGTCAAAAACAGTTCTCCGCATACAAAAAGCATTCAACGAATCGGGTAGATGACCTTCTTGACGAAATTCTCGGCTTGCAAAACAAACTTAAAGAGTTTAAAACTGTTGTTTACAAACATGGTGAATCAGTAACAGCTATTGAAAAGTTTACCTTAAAACCCAATCCAAATGGATATGGAAAAAATCTAGCTGATTACAAACCAAAGCTTTCACTAAAAACATTCAAACCAACTCCTGAAGTTTCCAGTGCAGAATACAAAATTGATAATACTGTCATGAGTGTTGTTGAATATCATCGTCAAGAGGAATTAGATGCAGAAGACGAGAGTCGATCAAAATTAAAAAACGTTGTTTACAACAAACCTTTTAATTATAAAAACGCGGTCACTTTCGTCACACCAACGGATTCTTCTAACACACCAAGGGTTATCATCAAAACACCTGAGTCTTCTATTGTTAATCCCAAAACAGACTTTGCACAAACTTATGGTCCTTTACCTTCCATTAGTGAAGTAAACTCACAACCTGAAAATCGAAAAATTCTTCGATATTTTGACATTTTCATGGCTGACCTCAAAATTTTACAACATGAGATAGAATATCGATCTGAAATCAAAGTTGAACATTTTCAATCGCCTCTGGCGCGAGAACAAAGAGACATTTTTCAGAAAAATCTTTTACCTAATGTTAAAAACTTGAAACGTTGTGCAATTGCCTGGGAAAAGGATTTTCATAAGGAACTTGGGGTAATGAAAAACATTTTCGAGAAAACAGAAACATCTATTTCGAACACAAAACGCAAAAAGAAACTATTGAGAAAAGATGTTGATCGACTCTTGGAAGATGTTATCTGTGCTGATATCCATAATGTTGTGTTACTTCATGCCTTGCCATTTGCATCTGATTATATCTCTGCTGATATTGTTGAAACTGTTGTAACTGTTGAGAACACTGATAATGTGCTTCAGATCGAGTCTTTAAAAGCTGAAAATAAACGATTACACACGAAAATTTACAATGCAAAACGTCGTCTTCATTGGTTTGAAAAAGATATTCACAATCATCAACTTAGTTTTCAAAAGAAAATCGCTCAGTTGAGTGCAAAATCTTCTGATCCTAAAATTGAGCAACTGGATGATCAAAACGTGTCTTTGAAAAGTCAAATCTCCAAATATGAACAAGAACTTTTAAAAGTTAAACAGGAATATGGTGTCATATTTGATTTACTCAAAAAGACTCGACTTGAAGCATCAAACGAACTTGATCACTATCTTGCTCACACTAGAGATGTCATGAATTTTGCTGGAAATATTCGTTCTGAAAATCAAGATCTGATTCACACCATCTCTAAGTTACGGGAAAAGTTAGGAAAGTATGAACAACTTCCGCCTACTGTGATTAAGAGATTAGCACCAGTCACACTTAGTAATCGTGAACCTAGAATTCCCACTGCCAAATCACAAGTTGCTAATGTGTTTCCCTCTACTGAAACAGGAATAGTTGCATCTTTTCCAAACGTCAACACTTCACAGCCTAGGAGCACTCAATCGAAGAATAGGAAGTTGCGACCTAAGAAAAGATCAATAAGGAATGCTAAAGTGGAAGAACACCCTAGGACTCTGAATAAAACTCATCTTACTTCCACTATAGATGTTGCGTCTGGCAAATGTAATACAAATAGTGATGTAACGAATGCTAAACCGTTAAGTACTTTTGATATTCAGTCTGATGCACCTTGTGTTATTTGTCGAAAGCGTATGAATTCTGATTGTCATGACAAATGTGTTGCTAAAGCCATAATCTCTCGATTACAAAATCTTAAGAATCGGAATACCTCTAGGCCCACTAATCAGTCTAAGTCTGTGCTTGGTAGACCGCCTTCTTTAGATTCTAAGGCAACCATTGCTATCACAGTAGCTCCCGCTTCACCTCCTAAGAGTGTAGTACCACCTAGTGTTTTCACTAAGACTAAAGCAAAGAGTAGTTGATGGCAGAAATGGATATATAACACACTAGGATTTAAATGGATGCCTAAAATTGTCAATGTGTGTATGTCTAACGTACCTGCTTCGGAACCCTCTAACATTTCGGGTTCCACATCTACTTCTATTCCATCTGTGTCGTCTGTGTGTAAAGCAGGTGATACAGATCATTCTCTGGATTGTTGATAGCGGATGTTCCCGACACATGACAGGCAACCTTAAACTGTTATCAAACTTTATTGCAAAGTTCATTGGCACTGTCAGATTCGGGAACGATCACTTCGTAGCCATCATGGGCTACGGAGATTATGTTAATGGGAACATCGAAATCAGCAGGGTTTACTATATGGAAGGCCTCGGTCACAATCTGTTTGCAGTAGGTCAATTTTGTGATGGAGATTTGGAGGTTGCTTTCAGGGAGAAAACTTGTTTCATTCGTGATCTACAAGGAAACGATCTTATGTCTGGCTCGCGTAATTCTAGTCTCTACACTATCTCTATGCAAGACATGGTTGCTTCCTCTCCCATTTGCTTACTTTCAAAGGCAACATCTACAAAATCCTGGCTATGGCACCGACGTCTCTCACATCTAAACTTTCAAACCATCACCAACCTTGCTCGACACAAACTCGTTGAAGGACTCCCACGATTCCGGTATTCAAAAGATCACCTTTGCTCAGCCTGTGAACAAGGGAAAAGCACTCGTGCTCATTTTCCTTCAAAGATGGAACACAGCTCTCAGCATGTGCTTCATCTTCTTCACATGGATCTGTGTGGCCCGATGCGCGTGCAAACGATCAATGGCAAACGCTACATCTTAGTAATTGTCAATGACTACTCACGATGGACTTGGGTCTACTTCCTTCGTAGCAAAGACCAAACTCCACAAATGATCATCACCTTTCTCACAAAAATACAGGTTCAGCTCCGCAACACCGTCCGAATAATCAGAACAGACAAAGGAACTGAATTTGTTAACAAAATCCTTCGTGAATTTTATGAGAAAGTGGGAATTCAGCATCAAACATCTATTGCACGTACACCTGAACAAAACGGAGTTGTTGAAAGACGAAACCGAACGTTAGTGGAAGCTGCAAGAACAATGTTAATCAATGCTAAACTTCCAGATTACTTATGGGCAGAAGCTGTATCTACTGCATGCTATACTCAAAACCGTTCTATGATCACAAAACGCCACAACAAAACACCTTTCGAGCTTGTCCACAACTATAAACCGAACCTCAAACACTTTCATGTATTTGGATCCCTTTGCTATCCGAATAATGATCGTGATGATTTTGGAAAGCTCAAAGCCAAAGCTGATATTGGAGTCTTTATTGGATACTGTGACAATTCTAAAGGTTTCCGAATCTGGAATCGTCGAACTAAGGAGGTAATGGAAACGATTCATGCTCATTTCGATGAACTCACGGAAATGGCTTCTGAGTATAACTGCTTAGAACCCGGTCACAACCGTTTAAACTTCCCTCAACCCCCATCATCAGCTGAAGAAAGCCCTCAGCTAACTCGTCAACAAATGGAAAGGTTATTTGCTCCTCTGTTCTGTGACGATATTGATGAACGTGCTCCTGGTGTATCCGCTGTTTCCGCTGCACAACCTGATAATATTCCTATACCTTATACACCTGCTACAACAACTACTGTTGAAGATGCACCTACACCAGTTGACTCCAACACAACAGTTGAACACACCGCCTCCAACAATGATGAACCAGCTGATGATATTCTGAATGAAGTAACCCCACCTGCAGATTTTGATCCAAATGCGTTCTTCAACCCGTTTGCCAATGAGACTGCTGCACCAGATGTCGCGGAATCTTCAACAAACCATTTGAATCCTCAGAATCTGCACAATGTATACCAACATCAACCCTCTACACATAGATGGACAAAAGACCATCCTCTGGCTAACATTATTGGCAACCCGAATCAACCAGTCGTTACGAGACAACGTCTTCACTCAGACGGTGAACATTGCATTTATGCACTCACTGTCTGCCAATCTGAACCTAAAAACATTAAGGATGCAATGACAAAAGACAACTGGATTGAATCCATGCAGGAAGAACTCAACCAATTCAAACGTCTTGAAGTATGGGAACTGGTTGAAAGACCAACAGGGGTCTACGTCATTGGTTTAAAATGGATTTGGAAAAACAAATTGGATGCTGAAGGGAATGTTATCCGAAACAAGTCACGGCTAGTTGCTAAGGGTTATCGTCAGGAAGAGGGAATAGACTTTGAAGAATCTTTTGCTCCAGTTGCTCGTCTTGAGGCTGTTCGGATATTCCTCGCGTTCGCAGCTCATATGAATATGACGGTCTATCAGATGGATGTCAAAACAGCGTTTCTCAATGGACAACTAAAAGAAACGGTCTATGTCAGCCAACCAGATGGATTCGTTGATCCTGAGTTCCCGAACCATGTCTACAAACTGAACAAAGCCCTTTATGGTCTCAAACAAGCCCCTCGGGCATGGTACGATAAGCTATCATCTTTCCTCATTGCCAATAATTTCACCAAAGGCTCGGTTGACCCAACTCTTTTTATACAATATCACGGGGCACATATCTTAATTGTTCAAATTTACGTGGATGACATCATTTTTGGGTCTACACATAAAAAGTTTTCAATCGATTTTGCAAAACTAATGAAGAAAAATTTTGAAATGTCCATGATGGGTGAACTTACGTTCTTTCTAGGACTGCAAGTTCATCAATCACCCCGTGGTATTTTCCTGAGTCAGTCCAAATATGCCCTTGAATTGTTAAACAAATTTGGAATGAAAACCTGTGATACTTATGCCACACCAATGACTCATACCAAGAAGCTAGATGCTGATTTACATGGGAAATTAGTTGACCCCACCAAATACCGAAGTATTATTGGGTCCCTCATGTATCTAACAGCTAGCAGACCTGATATTGTCTTTGCTGTTTATCTATGCTCCCGTTATCAGTCGCGACCAACTGAAACCCACCTCTCTGAGGCTAAACGAATCCTCCGATACATCAAGGGAACCATTAACTTGGGGATCTGGTATCCGAAGGATTCTGGTTTTGAACTAATCGCTTTTTCAGACGCTGATCACGCAGGATGCTTAGACTCAAGAAAGAGTACTTCAGGAGCTCTACAATTTCTCGGTGATAAACTGGTGTCTTGGCAATCAAAGAAGCAGGATTGTACATCGCTGTCATCAACTGAAGCAGAATATGTAGCCATGTCCGCGTGTTGTGCTCAAGTCATTTGGATGAGAACACAACTCAAAGACTATGGTTACGTATTTGACAGAATCCCGATGTACTGCGACAATCGGAGTGCCATTGCAATCTCGTGCTACTCAGTTCAGCACTCGAAATCAAAGCACATCGATCTACGCTATCATTTCATCAAGGACCACATGGAACAGGGTACCGTTGAATTATACTTTGTGGGTACACAATACCAATTGGCAGATCTTCTCACCAAAGCCTTGCCTCCCGCTAGGTTTAATGAGTTGGTCCACCGAATTGGTATGAGGTGTTTGACTCAAGAGGAATTGGATGACCTCTTAAAACAGTCTTAAAAACCTGTCAAACACCAAAACATCTTTTGTAAATAAATTTTTCAAAAACAAAATACAAAAATATAAAATCCGATAAAACAACAAAAATATTCTCCTAATCTATATTTCTTTCAACATGGCACGTACATTTCTTCCGTCAACACTTTAATCTTTCAAAATTCAGTATTTCTCCGATCAAGTGTTGAGGGGGAGAAAATTAACTCTTAACTGTTTCAAACATCTGTGTACTTGCATGTTATCATAACTCGGTTGATTCTTTTACAAATGATGGTACACTTTCTGGTTCAAAGACACTCCTCGGACTTAAAATTTATTATCGTTCATTATTTTCTCAAGTCAAGGGGGAGTGTCGTCAAGTCTCTTTCTTAAAAACCTTTGTTTGGTAACCAAAATGGAAGTTAAAAGGCTTTGGTTGAAAAATGAAAAGGTGGAGGGACTAAAACTGCAAAAACCACAAAGTTATTTTTGATAAAACACCCCACCTAACACTTTCACCTCACATTTATTACCAACACCTAAAAAGATCCTACGCGTAGAAATTGTTTAACAAATCCGTGCATTGGATCAACGATTTGTAAGTGGTTTTATGATCTCAACATGTTTTTAAACATAGGTTTTGATTTTGATACAAATCCAACTGTCAAATCTTGATCTATGCTTGATTTAGTGTCCTACGCGTAAGTGTATGAACACTAAATCAAGAATGGACGTTTGTGGTTAATAAGATTGTGTCAAAATGTTCCTTTTACATCTATAAACACATGTTCATTACCCAAACATGCCCAGATACACGAATTGATAACTTTCAAACATTAGGGTTCTTAGGTCAAATTGGGTATTTTTGAATGTGAAGTGTTTTGGTTAAAAAGATAGTTGGGTTATGCTCTTGCGTTGTTAAATTAATAATTTCCAAAGCTTATAGCCACCCAGAAACACGAATTGGTCATCAATTCGAAACTAGGGTTTAAAGCTCATAAACTTTGGGTATTTTTGATTCTCAACAAATTAAGTGTTACAACTTGGCTTACATACTCACAACATGTCTTTAACATACCAGAAAAAGTTTAGTGCATAATCTATGGCTAAAACTCATACGCGTAGATTTAGGGTTTTAGACTACGCGTATGTGTTCTTCGCGTAACTGTTAAAATGAGCTAGTATGTTTTGATCTGTGATAAAATGATGTTCTGTGTTAACTTTGATGATTTGATAAACTTATTTCAGGCTTTGCTACGCTTAAAATTCAGAATCAAGGTCATTTGCAATTCTACGCATAAGGATTACCCTACGCGTAGTCATGTTACGCGTAAGAATAATCCTACGCATAACAGCTACGCGTAAGGTTCTAAAAAGGACTACGCGTATCCTGTGAAGGATATGCGTAAACAGTGACCTCTACGCATAAGGTCAACTCTTACGAGTAGCCTTACGCGTAAGGTTAATATATGCCTACGCATAAGGTCTCCTTTTTCCTACGCGTAACAATTCTTACGCGTAAGTTAGGATTCTACGCGTAAGTTTACGCCTAAGCATATATCATTCCTGTCTACGCATAACTTTGCCAAAACTACGCTTAACCCTGGATTGACCTTCATGATGAATTGTTACGTATACAAACTTGTAAATAAACTTATCATATCATCACGAATCCAAAAAAAAATGTCACTAATAAACTTAAATCGTCTGATATGTTGTGAACAATAAGTGATAAAATAAACTTTAAAACTTAAAGTTAACTAACTCACGAAACATTTCACGACATCATTGAACTATTGAACATACAAGTGACTTAGGACTCGTAACAATCATTATCACTGTACATTCAATAACTAGACAATAAGACCTTCTGTTGACTAACATTATGTCTTTCGATATGTTGGTTCTTTTGGCTAATGTTATTTCAGATCACGACATGGCTGAACAAATGAATGTGGATGCACCTGAAGTTCTCTCCATTGCTGATATCTATCCTCATGGCTATCCAATGAAGATAGGAAAGAATAATCTCCGTGTTGACTTTGACACCCTCACTTGCTCTGAATCTTCGTGTCTTATTGCTATTGATATTCTGAGGAGTCATCCGTATCAGAACATGCTTACTCACTCTGCAACTATTCCTGAGATCTACATCCAACATTTCTGGAACACTATGGAAAGGGTCAAAGGACGGACTGCTGTGACGGTGACTCTGAACCACAAACAAGTCACCATTACACCTGCAGACTTAAGGGCTGCTCTCCTTATTCCTGATGTCAATCCAACCAAACTTTATGCCACACCTGCTGAAGAGCTAACTCTCAAATTCTTAATCGATATCGGTTATGACGAGGCTACAGGAGTAATCACCAAGCATTCTCACGTAGAGCTTAAGAGTATTCCTCAACCATGGAGAACACTCTACATGATCATCACCAAGTCTGTTTCTGGTCGTGACAGCGGCTATGAGCATCCTAAGCTCATGGAACTGCAAATATTTTGGGCATTGGTCAACATGAAACACATCGCTATTGAAGCTCTGATTTGGGATGACATGATGTCATTTCTCAACAAACTTGGCTCAAAGATTCCCTACATCAGATACACTAAACTGTTGATCCAGAGAGCACTTGGACTTCATCCTGACATTCCCAAGAGGCTCAATGACCCCGACAATCACGACATGTTGACGGAACCCATTCTATCTGTCAGAATCAAGGAAACGTCTACAAAGAAACAAGGTGTTGTGCTGCCAGATTTCCTTCTAACTGAAGATGTCAGAAAGCTCGAATCGTACGAAAGGTATCTGGAAGCAGTCAGACAAGGCAAAGTTGGTCATCTCGACGAAAAATCTTCTGGAACACCTGTAAGGAGAACCAGAAGAGGAAGTGCAGGAAGCACAACAAGTACTGTGAGTCAAAGGAAGGTTCCTAAAAGGAAACCTCCTTCTAAAAGGATTGTTCCCGTAAAGGAAGCCGAACCTATTCCCACACTTGAACCACAAAGACAACTTAGGGACGAAAGCTCTGAAGATACTGAGACAGATGAAGAGGTTCATTACTCTGCAACTGCAACCGAAGCACCTGCCTCAGTAGCAAAACCAAGTCCTCCAGCTGTCCAAGAAAAAGGGAAGACTCCAGCTATTGTACCTTATGATGAGAGCTCTGAGGAAGAAGAAGAAGAGCAACTGGATAAATCATACAGGAAAAAGTTTCACAACGTCAGACACCTTCAAAAGGCCGAAGAATTTGCTAAAGATCAAATGGGTGGCCCCGGAGGATCAAGTGGTACAGCCCACTCCTCACCAGATCCTGATACGGTTAATCAACCCGGTAAGGGATCTGGTGCCACTACTCTTGTGCAACAACAAAAGCCTGTAGAGGATACTATTGTGTATGATTTTGAGAAACTAGAAGCTGAGAAAGAAAAGTCTAGAGATGACGAGGATGATTATACAAAGTTTCTTCTAGACAGTCCAACACACTCATTACACTCAAAGGAGAAAACCTCAGAAACTCCTAAGGACATGAAGTCTCCTCATGTCTCCTCATCATCAGACTCTTCATCTCATTCATCACCACCACCATCAACGAAGTCAACCAGATCATCATCCAAATCAGTGAAGAAACCACCTAAATCTTGGATTTCTCAGACTCATCAAAAGATTGTGAAAGCTGTCCAACAAGTCAGAAAGAAGGACATACTTTACAGAAAAATGAATTGGTTTGCTGACCAAATTCAGTACTTAAATGATGAGAAAGACAAGATGGAGAAAGAAAGGGAATTTGTTCAGAAGTTCATGAAGAGTCATCGAAAAGAGGAACTGAACGAAATGATCGAAGGTTACACTAACAAGTACCTTCAGGATATCGTTCCTAAAGTCCAAAAGGAACTGGAGAACACAGCAAGAGATCATACCCACAAGTTTCTTCTCGACACTGTCCCCGGTGTGACTAGAGAAATATTTTCCAGACAACTCACCCCTAACATCGTAGCTTTGGTTAAACATACAATGGCCAAAGAAGCTGATCTCTCTGAATCTGAGTTGATCGCTAAACTTGTGATGCAAATGTCAAAGCGATCTGGAACGTTTACTTCGGATGAAGCTAAATTTTTCGAAAATCTACTTGATTTTCAACTCAGATCATCATGCAAGGAGTCAGCCGATCAACCCAAACGACCAAGAGATGACGATGATAAGGATAAGGATTCTGCACCTAAACGTCAGAAGCAGTCTGGTAAATCTACCTCTATGCCACCTCTACTTGATTTTCAACTCAGATCATCATGCAAGGAGTCAGCCGATCAACCCAAACGACCAAGAGATGACGATGATAAGGATAAGGATTCTGCACCTAAACGTCAGAAGCAGTCTGGTAAATCTACCTCTATGCCACCTCCTCCACCACGGACTTCTTCTCAACAAAAGTCTCCTCCACCTCGGTCTTCTACTGATAAACCTCGGGACGATTCCGAGTTACCACCCTTGACTCAGAAAACCGGTGATCACTTTGAGTATACGGGTGGTGACGATGAAGAGGTCCTTGAGCCCCGACAACAACCCACCTCATCTAAACAAGTGCAGAAACCAAAATCATCATCAAGGCCTTCAAAACAGAAGAAGAAAACGACTCTGAATGACGTCGTATCATGGCTTGATGACGATAAAACTGCAGAATTTGATTGGTTTGCTACTCTTGTTAACGACACTCCCTACCCTGAAGAAGGTCAAGAATTGGTAGACGGTAGTACCTTGGAGCATGCAAAGATCTTGCAAGAAAGATTCCGTGTGAAGAAGATGACGAAATCCGAGTTGAAGCGCATCAAGAATGAAGCATTCCTTCTTTTGAAAAACAGCTCGGAAAGTGCAATCGAGGTTGAATATCACCTTGAAAACATTGCTCGAGCCATGTCTAACAACATGGATTGGCTCAACCCAGAAGCAAACATCGACTTCACTAAACGGGACAACCCTCCATATTACACTGACTGGACCAAACCTCTACCAACAATCGGCCAACCAGATGAACCAAGGATTCCCTTCAGATATTTCTTCAACAAAGACCTGGAATTTCTTCTCCATGGTGGCGATGGTTCAAGGAAATACGCTACATCATTGACTCTTCCATTCCCAGCAGCTATTTACTCAAACTGCATAGCTATCGAGGAACGTGCAAATCACTTGTTTTCTGACAACGTGCAAGCATACGACCAAGATGCATTGTATGGGATTCATCATTGGCCTGAACGCCGAAGAATCTACTATAGAAGCTGCCTGGTTCAGAAGTCTCAACACGCAGTGTATAGTTCTAAGGACATCGTGGCCATCAAACACATTGATCTCAAGTCTAAGTGGGACTACACATTCTTGAAGAATATAATAGTCAAACGACAAGATGAACAGGACTATGGATTCTCCGAGGCTGACTTTGAGAACTTGTCCCTCAACGACATTGAAGACATGTACCTTGCTAAAGTACAGGGTCGTATGAGACAATTCTCGACTGAAGTTCAACGCGAATTTATCAAGTCACTTCTCATCTTCATTAGACGCATCGTGATCAAAGAACGTGTTGAAGATATCCAGATGGCTGTTGAATCTTACCAGACGCGTGTCAACCTCACTCCTCCAACGCTTGATCTTCCCAACATCAATCAGTTAACTCAATATACACTCATCAGCAAACCCTTCGGAGTTGTTTACCACAGTGAACTTCAACGAAACTGCTTAATGGCGTGTAGTGAACTTTAGAAATTCGGGGATCATACCTTGAAGCTGGTTAGGGATGGATTGGCGTACAGGTTGAAGGATATACGCCTGAAAGTTGGGTCTCCTAAGCGCTGGAATTCTCATGACATGAGGGATGTGAGACGAATCATCACCATGATTGATGAACGGTTGTTCAGAAGGGATCAGTTCAGACGATTGGAGAGCTATGTTGGTGGGAGACCCAGGAGAAACATCACCAGCTTTCAACGCCCTGTGCGCACTCCTGGGAACATCACTGCACTTCCTGGTACCCCGTGAATTGTTTCCTTCATATAATTTTGGATGTATGATTATATATGTGGATGGCTTGTGCACACATAACAGTGTACAACCCGTAATTGTCAAGAAAGGACCCTATGGTACGCCTCAGTGCCACAATCCTTATAAAAGGAGCGAAAGCTTCTTATTTTTGAGTAAAACCTATCAAACCTTTCATTTTTCAAGGTTTTGCTCAAAAAGACAAGTACTTCCCCATATGATTTCAAAACCTCAACCGTTTATATCACTAGTTGAGGGGGAGTATTTGATTTAAAACTTTGTTCACAAATTGTTCATAGTGGTCACTCTTCCCGCAACACTCAAAATGGTCATATTTATTCTCAACCATTCAAAAATAACATTTTATATGCCATTTTTGAGGGGGAGAAAATTTGTGTGATAAGAAATATGTTGTGCAGAATGCAAATGAATCTGTGTACCTCAGACTTAACCAACGAATTGACGGTACTAAACTGTTTGTAACTCGAAAAGACTTGTCCTGGACGGGTAATAATTTCAAGCTAGTTCGCTAGTAATGTAAACGTGTCTCGCAAAGGACTTGTCCAAGTAGAAAGTACCATTCGAGAAACTTTTGATAGACATGAACTCTGACGGGTTTGACAACCTTCCAAGGTTTGTCTACACCTTCAAGGTAGTTATTAGAGCTAGTTGTCACCTAAAAGCTGACAATGTAACTCTTTAACTATTCAACGTAACCGTGTCTCGCGGGAGATTGTCTATCTTTAGTGGATCAATTCAAAAAGTGCGCGCTCCTTCCTCACTGTGCATTTAAACCATTAAAACTCTTTAGCACATGTGGAGGGGGAGTATTTATGCAAAAACTTATCTCTCACAGTGGTTCAAACATGTTTTTCATTTACAAACCCTTTGAGAGATAGTTGTCACATACAGTGGTTTAAATGGCAAACATAGGTTAGTCATGGAGTTATAAGGTGACTAAGGTTAGGAAAAACCGTCCTATGATCCGCCAGAGCCAGAGGGATCTACCCAAGGACACTACCATTAGTTAGTGTTAGAAGTCCTTAGGAATGATTGTAAAAAGGAGAAAATGAGAATCGTAGAAAGAAGGAGTTGAAGAATCAAAAAGAAATGTAAAGTAAAGGGTGAAAAGAAATAGCCCTCCAGATTATTCAACTTAGGGCAGACACCGGGTTCAATTCACATGCTACTGGTTGTCACTTAGTGACACCGGTATTGAAGATTAAAAGTCGTCATGGACCAAGTGACGCGTGCACCAAACCTTCTTAGCCACTCAAGTTTCTCTCAACAGAAGCTTGTTTCATTCTCACAGGGAACCCTACATAAACTATTGGCTTTCTCTTAGAGATCGCTGGTATTGAAAAAGGAGACCCTCTCCCTAGTCTCCGCTCAGGAAAACCAAAACGCACTATTGAGTCTAGAGCCACGAGATTCATCAAAAGATCTCTTAGGAACACTTGACATTTAATCACTTGATGATCAACAAATAAGATCATCAGTGGTTCATATCGAGTCCTTCACAGATCTTAGCAATCTGTCGAGAACATTTATGAGAGGTTCACATCTGTGATCCTCAGTGATTGAATGGAAACTCCTGCCAGGGTCAACATCAAACAGCCCTGACAGCAGGTCACTTCGGTAACTCCCCGTGGATTACGCGGAGTGTGTCTCATACGGTCTACAGTCGTGAGGTGATGCTTCGGTGTACCTCAGCGACTCATCTGAACTGTAGATGTACTTCGGTACATCGCGTTATCTCACTTGTGGGACTCCAGTTCAGGAACGGCCTTTGTAAGAATTAGAGTTGTGTTTTCACACTATGCTGTTAACACTCTCGAAGTTCAAACTTGTAAGTGCCGGAAACCGCTTATTACTAACCATTTGAAATGTTTTCTTCTTATGGAAGCTCCGGAGCGGGATGATCGTGCTGACTCTTCTCATGCTCACGCCAACATCATCACCAATGGAAGTTCTATTCAAAAGCAACACAACCGTCAGAATGATTCTTCGTCTAACCAAAGAATCTACAAAGTTAAAGACTTAGAGAACTTCATCAGTATTGAATTCCAACGTCATAAAGCGTGTGAGCATGTTGAAGAATGACGTGGAGACACTGGAGCAGCGAAGCAGACCTGAGGCAGACTGATGCAGACAACAACATACTATCACTTTCACCACAAAGAACAATGATCAATGAACAAAGTTAAAGATGACGTCGAAGCATAACTGTTCAAAGATAACTATCTCTCTACACTGGGGAGATTGTTCGAATCAAGGCAATTCCTCTCACAAGAAAGAAGAATGTCAGAAGACGTCACAGCTACTATTACATCAACGCCTTCACCGTTTACATTCATATATACTTGAGGGGGAGATTGTTGGAATCACTCCTAAACAGTATTTCAAGTATTTATATCTCATATGTAATAGGTAGCTTTATTATGGCCGTTATGTTTGTTTAAGGTCAAGCTTATGTAGAAGGCCCATAAGCTTAGGCCCAAGCCCACATAAGAAAGGATGGGAACTAGGAGTGTTGCCCTAGCTTCCCTCCTATAAATAATCTTGTAAACCCTCATTTGAGGGTTGGTTGTTCAAGTTACTCTTTCACATACTCTCTACGCCTAACTGTTCTAGTATTTCGTGTGTGTGTGCTTGTTTACTTGTTCAATCGCCTTATCTCTTTCTCTATAACTTGTGTTTGTAAAATTAGTGACCTAACAAGAAGGTTGAGTGACTTTTCACCTAGTCAGGACAGTTTAACACTGTGTCTGTTTCAATTTAGGGAGTTCAAACCCAAGCACTTTGGACAGCACTTTTGACTCATTCAAAATAAAGTAAATTCATATAAGTCCAATCAAATGGGTCAAAACTGGTATTTTTTTTAATAATGCAAGAAAGTAATAAGATTAGGCACATAACAAATACATACGCAAGATCCCATTTCTCACCCCGATGTGGGTTGTTGTGTTGAGATGCTAAAAGTAATATGCTGGATTATCACAATCCTCTCGTAATGGTATTCAGTGTCTTTATCTCTATCCATGTACCTGTCGTCATACCTTTGGCTATGACCGCGGATTTTGTGTCCCTGTTTTCATAGGTATGTTGCGTGTATGAACTTCTCGTGTCAGTCCCCCAAATACATATAGTCTAAAGGCGTTCCTACATATTCACTAACAAAGATAAAAGTAAAGAACCCTACACACAAAAATGCAATTTGTTTACTTTTATCCAAAATTTTGAGTAAATATTTATAGAAACTGTATCCAAAATTATAATAATTTGAAACAACCCGTCGAATAGGAAAAATAAGGTAGCTCAAAAACAATTAGTACATGTTGCCAATGGTCCCAAAAGTAATGGTAGAGTGAGATGTCATTCCTTTGTGAGGATTTAAATTAAAGGTGAGTAATCCATCCACATGAAAAGTCTTATGTAGATCTAGAATAGCATTCTCTACATGAATCGTTAAGTTACAATATTACATTAAAACCCATTTTTACTGAAGTCCAAAGAGTTTGAAAGGGTGATAAGCATTACAATGGTTTACAATTTGTGCTCTTTTAATGGTGACCCTACTAACCGAAGTAACAGGTTTCATTCCATGCTACAACATTATACGTCTTTATACTATTTTACCTTAACATCTTCAGTAACACCCTGAAGAACCCTAGCAACGTTTACTTGTTACTCCATTAGGGCAATAACTAATTATTAGAAAATATATAAAAACGTATAAATCCCTAAAGTAACAATTAATAAATAAAGTTTTCAGGATATTAAAAGGGTTAAGTACTTGTATCCAAAGGCTTGTTTCACAGCAAGTTCACCATTCAAATGCTTGTCTTCATATCAACTTTCTAGTTCCTTGTTTGTTCTCGTCTTTTAACCATTTGTAGTGCAACTGTTTTTTAACACAGTTAATAGTAACAGAAGGAATTAACAAAAGCCAATCCAGATTAAATAACAATACATGTAATCCGATATCTGATAAGTGAATAAAAATTCAAAGTCGATAAATTATGAAGTTAATAATAGGGTGTATTTATAGAGAAAAATTAGGTTAAAAATATATAAGGTATAATTATCTTGTAAGGTAATATATATCATCTTTTTTTTTAATTGTTATCTTCATAATATATATTCCTAAATTAAAAATACAGATTTTTTTTACGTGTCCTTATTTGTATTGATTTGGAACATATAAATCAAAAAACAATTTAGTATATTGGTAAGCTGTTTAAATAACTTATGAATGACCCAAGTTCAAATCCAATGCTTGTCTTCTTTTTAATTAAACCAAATTTTACATACTTAAAATTAAAAATACACTAATACATACCGAATTTTATAATTTAGAAATTAAAAAAACACAAAATTCAAAACAAATTTTAAAAAAATGTCACATGTGTTAAAAAAAATGTCACATAAATTCAATGATGACATGGAATAATGACATGGCATTATGGGATGTCACGTGGAATAATATGTGACATGCCTCCTCTTATATAATATATATATATATATATATATATATATATATATATATATATATATATATATATATATATATATATATATATATATAATAAAAAGAATGAGAAGGCATGTGGAGGTGACATGTGTCACCTTTGCCACATCATCATGCCACATCACCATACCCCACCCCCACCCCCCCGGAAAAAAAAATTTCCCGCCAAAAAAAAATTTTTTTTTTGGGCAAAATTTTTTTTTCTTGCCAAAAAATTCCCGCCAAATTTTTTTACTGCATCACAGTTATAAAGTTACTGCATCACAATCATAGTTTTAGTGCATTAAGGTTATAAATTACTGCATCACAGTTATAAAGTTATTGCATCACAATCATGATTTTAGTGCATTAATGTTATAAACTTAATTTTAGTGCATCATAGTTGATGCACTTAGCTATTAACTATGATGCAGTAACTTATAATAAATATGCACCAAAACTTATTAGTGCATTAAGGTTATAAGTTACTGAGTCATAATTATGATTTTAGTGCATTAAGGTTATAAATTCTGCATCACAGTTATAAAGTTACTGCATCACAATCATGATTTTAGTGCATTTAAGGTTATAACATTGATTTTAGTGCATCATAGTTGATGCACTGAACTATTAACTATGATGCAGTAACTTATAATAAAGATGCACAAAAACTTATTAGTGCATTAAGGTTATAAGTTACTGCATCACGGTTATAAATTTACTACATCATAATCATGATTTTAGTGCATTAAGGTTATAAATTACTGTATCACAATTATGATTGTGATGCAGTATTTTTATAACTGTGACGCAGTGATAAATTTTGGCGGGAAAAAAAATTTTGCCAAAAAAAAAATTTTTTTTTGCGGGGGGGGGGGGGGGGGGTGAGCGGGGTGGGGGGGGGTGACACATGTCACATGACATGGCATGGTGATGTGGCAAAATTGACACATTTCACCTCCACATGCCTTCTCATTCTTTTCATTATAAGAAACTTTTCATTTTAACCCTACCCTATATATATCTATACTACTTTATAATGCATTTAGGCCTTCTAAAATTAGAAGGCTTAAAAATTCAGACTTTTTTACTTGCTTATTATGTAAAGAATTAAAAAAAAAGATAAGGAGCTACAATCATTGAGTGACATGTGTCACTTCTCTAACTAAAAAATAACAAAAATGGAGGAGCTCTAACAAACTAAAATAAAGAGCTCCAATAATAGGGTGACACATGTCACTTCCTAACTAATTAATCACCTTTATTTTTAAATTTAAATATCTTTTAATCCGTTTAATTTTTTTATGATCTAATTTCACCATATTTTTTAAAATTTTGTGCTCTTTAATTCAACATCCATTTTGATATAGTTTTATGAGTTTTCTTTAGTAGTCAGGAAGAAGCGGAGTTGAAAAAAGAGAAACTTACTTGAATTAGACGTAAAAATGAAAAACATTTGTTCGCTACAAAATAGTCATCGGGTACCCGCCGCCGCATTGCGCGGGTACCCTTCTAGTATATATATATATATATATATATATATATATATATATATATATATATAGGGAAGAGATCCGGTAAGAAGAAAAACTAAAATAAGAAGAATAAGAAGAATTTCTAGCCACACATTTCAAATAGGAGGGAGAAATTTAAGGGGAGATGCATCTATTTTTGTAGGTGCATCTGAAATGAGTGGTTGTGGTTTCTTCTTATCATTCTTATTTTAATTTTACTTCTTATTTGATCCTAACTCTATATATATATATATATATATATATATATATATATATATATATATATAGAGAGAGAGAGAGAGAGAGAGAGTAGGGATCCAGTGAGAAGTAAATTAAAATAAGAAGTGGTGAGAAGTGACCAAAACCACACATTTGAGATGCAACGACTTGCATTAGATGCATTTCTATTCATATAGATGCTACATCTTGAGTTTCGAAAGTTAATTTGATGTATAGATGGTGCAAATTGATTTTCATGATTTCGGCACGTGCAGAAGAACAAAAAACAAGAGAAATCATGAAATGCATCTAATATACATATATGCATCTAATTAAAAGCTAGAAAACACACTATGGTGCGTTATAATGCATCTAAGATTATAGGGATGCATTTAATTTAGGTCGGTGCATCCCGGATTTGCGGTTATAGTTCTTCTTATTCCTTCTTAGTTTAAGTAATCTTCTTATTTGATCCTAACTATATATATATATATATATATATATGTATGACTACACCTTTCTTATTCATACAATGGATTTTCTCCTACAAGCCCAATATCTAGTCTTGATTTAGTTTGTGACTTAAGTCCAAACACATTTGCCAACAAAGTGTCAAGCCTAATCAAAAGAAAGAGGCTAATATACATTTTTAAGTGAATCACTTATGTTATGTGTTTCAAAATTTATGATTAGGCTTGACACTTTGTTTCTCTCTTCAATATTGTTTAGTTCATTTCCATTTCTTCATAATCACCAATAAAAATAATGGAAGTGATTAATATGACTACATTTGTATCTAAACTTTTTTTTGGGTAAAGGGATTATACCCGGTGAATATATAAAAAAATAAATGAGTTAAGTACAATTAGAGTAGACATGAACTACTCTAGAAAAGAAACTACATGGCTTGAAACAAGCAACCATGGACATCAACTAACAGTTACAAATGTAACTGAAGAGTACAGGCTCAACTATTTGCATAACTACACGAAATCTTCCAAGTTTACAAAAGCTTGGTAACCCGTGTTTTCTTTTTGAACTTGAGCGAAGCTATCTTCAAACGAACCGCGTCCAATAAAATTCTCACAACTTCCTCTTGCTTCTTGGCTGACTTGTTATGAATTATATTGTTCCTCTCCTGCCAAATGAAATAAGAAATCGCTGCTTGCAAGAGACGACCTACAATGCTCGTGACATTGTTGTTCTTCGAAATGGGAAGTAACCAGGCAAGCACATCATCCAAAATAGGGGACACACTTGGAAGATCCGCTTCCTTTAAAACCATAGACCAAACCAACATCGAAAACGAGCATTCGAAAAACAAATGCTCATGTGAATCAGGTTGACCTTTACACAAGGGGCATCGAAGCAGGTTTAAGTCAACATCAATGCCGACGTCCCATTGCCTCAATCTATCTTGTGTTTTTGTTGGAAAATTTAGTGCACTTGTGGGATTAGTTCACATCTGGTAATGGGTCAGGAGGTACGGAGTGTACACCCATAAGGTCCCTGAACACCCTGACTCTTATAGTGGTGAAGTGTGATTCAGTCTTTGATGATTCAGGGAGTTTACTCTTCAGTGAGTTGACTATGAATGATATTCATCAGGCTGATGAGTTTAGCTTTGTTCTCTTTGAGTAATAAGCTAATGGATCTCATCAGGGAGTGGTGTCATCAGATAGTTCATGT